>JARQSW010000686.1:172889-212132 GCA_030142375.1 Calameuta pallipes
CTGCTCCTGCTCCTGCACCATCTGTATTATCAACTTCTCTGATTATCAACGCATGCTGCCTAAATGCCCAGTCTCTATCAGCGCACTTTGACGAATTTCAGGAGTTCATGAGATGCAATCCTTACCACCTCATTGCAGTGACTTAAACCTGGCTCAACGAGTTTATTATGGATCAGCAAGTAGCGCTGCCGTCATACGCAAACATTTAGCTGATTATAATACTATTTTTGGCATACTCACTGAATTTTTGAATTTTTGAATTTTTGAATTTTTGAATTTTTGAACAATTATGTAATCTTTGTCTGCGGTCCTTAGGGAGTCATACTCCAGGATCGAATAAACTATACCTCTATCTATCTATCTATATATATATTACAAAGTAAAAGCAAGAGAACTTTAGGGTGTGGCCAAATAGTGATTTACAAATGAAACACCCCCTCCTCCCCTCGCTCGATTATAACCACTCATTATTTACGTTGTATCAAGTACAGCTTAATTACATTAATTAAGAGATATCTTCTAATTCGATTAAACAATTTTTTTTCTTTTTCTTAAGTTACCGCTCTTTCTCCCCAAGCAACAATCGCCCGTCTGCATCCATCAAAGACGGACACGGGTCTCACAGGTATCGCGCGTAGAGATTTAGGCGCGAGCCGAGAGGCGTTCGCTTTATTTTCCAGCAAGCTAAAGCGCCTTTGCCAGTGTCAGAGAGGCACTTCGCCGGGGTCGAAGGTCGAGTCAGGAGACGGTTTCCATGTGAACCCTGGGTTGGTCGATTTTCGGGAACTGGCAAATGCTTGTGCGCCGTTACCCGATACTTCGCCTTACGGGTTTCCCTATGCCTTCCCTTATCCCGGCTGATATCATCCCCTTCCCTCCCCCCTCCATATACGTAACACACTGACGCGCCAACACCACGTGCGCGTCCATTTTGTCGTATTAGTGCGAGTCCTTGTTCCTGGAGTAGGAAAGCTGACGAAGACTGACACTGACGAGGGCACAACCAAAAATTGACAAAGACGTATGGGACAAATTTTGTATTGAAAAAAAAATAAATAAAAAAAAATAAAATAAATAAAAAAAATCTGCTATCCCTTATCGGATTCTCGTTATTTATTAAAATAACTTTATTTTCTATGTGCACGGGTTATGCCAACGTGGGGTGCATACGTATTATATTACCGTGACTCAATTAACTCGAAAACAATTATCGGCTCCTAATTCCTGCTTCCGCGACCAATTAGCACGATCCAATTAACGCTCTTCGCGGAACCTATTGATAATTAACTTGACCGCTGTCACGTTACGTCACTGTACGCAACGACGTAGAGGACGAAAGGCCTGCGAATGTTCTCGCTGTTACAGATATGTTTCTTGGTGTTGCTCGCACGACGGGTCAAAGGTCGCCAAGTGAATATTCAGCGAAATGGGCATCGCCTCTATGCCTCATACAAATGCGACTTCACGTTCAAATTGAATTTCGCCTGCGTGCTCGCGTTCTTAACTTTAAGGACGGCGATCGAATGGACCGTGGGATGAACGTACTATATATCTAGGTAGATGAGTGAGGTTAGGTTGGGATACGTTGGAACTTTGGCGAATAGAATTTCTCTATGTACCAGACTGTACTCAAGTCTTGGTTCAAGTTGGATCTTTATGGCTTCGGGTCATGGTGTCTTTCTCACTCGCTATCCTTCTCTCTCTCTCTCTCTCTCTCCCCCTCTCCCTCTCTCGCTCTCTCTCTCTCTTTCTTTCTTTCGTCTTTTCCCACTCTCTGTAAAAATCCTACCATCAAATTGAAAAACTTCCCCTCGCCCTTCGTCACGTCTCGCCTAACTTATCGTTTACGGCTACAAACCTCAGGACCACGCTCTACATCTTCCACTGGATGCTGTGGCAAATTGACAATGATTTATAGATTCTGCTCGCGACGTTTCGGGATTTCAACAATCTTTCTGGTCAGCCAATACCACCTATGTGTATGTATATATATACATACACATATATGTTATATTGGTACATGGTAATATGGAATAAAGTCCAGTTGGGAATTTAGGAATTCAGAAGTGTCTCAAGGGACAAACGGATTTTTATCCCTATTCTTGATTCCGCGGCCCTGTGGGGGTGGCTTGGGAAATCGCTCTTTTTTTTATTTCTGAATCCCTACGCAAAATTTTCCTCTACCTTTCCCCTTCGTTCCTCAATGTAATTTTATGAAATTTTGAAAAAAAAAAATAACTCAAAAATATACGTTTCGCACAGCAGCATTTACTGCCCAACGATGCGTAAAGCCGTTTTCCAAGTGAATCTTATTTTTCACATCGAACGTACGGTCGTCCATCGACTCAAAATTCGGCAACGTTCGAATCTTTCTCGTGAGCCCGACACACGTTAATTATACCGTATGTTGTTCTATACGTCCAAGTCATATGTAATTTTAGAAATCATACGGAAGCGCTCGTCTCTCCATATCAGAAACGCCCTCATACGCCCCCTTGTACGTAGGTCGTCACTCGACCTCATACACGTAGCAATATTCTCTACGAATGCAGAAATTCCACTTACGCCACGTTATTACCAACCCTTTTTTTCACCACACTCCGCACCCTCCATCCCTTTTATATATATATGTATATATATATATATATATCAGAAATACATATATATACAACCTATTCATTTACCCCTTACATCAGGGGCTGTGGGAGTACCTTAGTCTCTCGATAATATGTAAAACCGATGTATCTCCTGCGTATATATATATATATGTATATCTTACATAAGAAAATCCCTTATAATTGAACCCCCATGAATTTGACCCTTTTCTAACAGGATTACCTTGTACGATATATTATCAGTTCTCGTTCTTATTGTTATCGTCTGAATTGGCATTAATGCTCGCATCCCTTTCGCGAACCCAAGTTATACGATCGACCTCCTATTACATATATACGTATATAATATTTACCTGTACTCGAGGTCATTAGAAATTCGTTCCATCAGTTGCGTCTATTTTCAAAATCTACGAATCTCCCCACGATAACCCAACTTCTTCTTTTCTCTCCCCTGTTCACAAACGACCAATTACCAGTTATCGTTTTATCAGTCCTCGACTATGTTTCACTCGAGCGTTTAGTCGACATCAAGGTCAGTAGGTGGGAGCAGGTTCGTATCTATTTTTATCGTTAAATAATCCAGACTGTAAGTCCAGCGGATGTGAAGCCTCTTCCCCACTTCCCTCCCCCTTCCCCCCCTTTTTTCTTCTCTTTCTTTTTCGTTCGAAGCGTCACGAGAAGAGACTGACTGCTCTAAAAAGACAGGTGGACGCCCCCCCCCGCCCCTGGCCCCCCGACACACTCCCGTTCACTCACCTGAACAACCTGTTTCAGCCCATTACAAAACCAGCTCTCTCGCCTGAACGTTGCGCCTTTACTCGATAAAGCAACCACGACGTCCGTCGCTTTTGAAAGAGCTAATAAACGTGGCTTCCTATTGGCTGAATGATAAATGAAAATTACGTATGTAGCTTCGGCTCCCCTCTCCTCCCCCCACAGCACTGAGCCCTTATGTCGTGTTGCACTAAAATATGGATCGTTAATCCGATCGGATTGCGTCACGTGGTAGGCGGCCATTTTTTCGTCCGGTACCATCAGTAATGTATATTTAATTAATGTTATCGCGTATGTATTAGGCAATGACGATTTCGAGTGTAACATCTTTTTTTTTTTCGTTGTCCTCAGGACGACTTTTTTTTCATTTTCAAAGAAATCCTCCGACACCATTACCAGCGACCGGAAGTCGATATACTTTTCGTGGGAGCCAGGACGACGAATTTATCGTCCGGTCTTGGGGAACGGTGCCAGCTATAGTCCAAAGTTGGTAACACGTGAAGTTTCCTTCCCGTGAATACATCGAAACGCCGATTTCTCGAGGCCTCTCCTTCCGGTCCTTTTACGTCGTTCAGGTGTACGCGAGATCGTCTTGCGCTCTCGCCAGCGTGTGTGCATCCGAATTTCTGACGTCGAGACCACGTGCGTAAGTTACCCACACGCTGACCTTTGAATGGGTTCGTTGCACGGCTTTTCTGCTCCCGGTAGCTTTGCTCCTGTCCCGATATAATTTATTCAAAGGATTCAATGAAACTTTCTTAGCCGTCGGGAATTGGGCGCACACGACGCCTTGACACTTCGGGGACGTCGTCTACGCAGAGTGTAAGGGATGCCAATGAGGTCTCATTTATATCTTAACACCGGTGAAGCCGTTGTAAATCATTCAAGGCTTAGGTAGAAGTCATTCAAAACACACACACGTATATATATATAATATATATGCTGGGCAGGAGATCCCTTGCACAGGGTCTTCTTGGTTGTAATCATAAAAATTTTAAAAAAATGACAATTTAGGGAAAAAAAAATTTTTTCCACCTTTTCGACATCCCGAATCGTTCCGACGGCTGACGTCTTATCGATACGTCAATCGGAATCTAACCATAGACGTCACGACGGAGACGTCTCTCGGACTGTCAAGATTCATCGGTTCAATTTCGATTTCGTCCTCAACTATAAACGGAACTATCTTACGTGTCAAAGGATTCCAAGCCGTCCGTAACGCACGATAAGCGTGACATTCCACGAGGTCCTGGCGCCTAGGGTCGCGCACTAACCTCGAAGAAGAGTTAGGATGATCCCGGGACCTTATCCAGTTGTCTCCTCTAGAAACTCCTGTGTGTACTGGATGCCCCCTCGACCCCTCGATGTTTGCGGGCTTCTGGGTCTCTGTGGTCTAATGAGAACTGCCTTGGCATTCGTGCCGTTAATCTCGCACTGCCCACGGGAATGTCTATTTGCGTTAGACCCTTCGATATAAAGGAGCGTTACACGGGACCCTGAATATACCTGGTGTTATGCAAATACATCAAATGGCTAATGGCCGTATGCATGTAGCTGTCAAAGACAGTTTCACCGATAGCCAATACATAGAGGGTGTACGATCAAAAATTCATGTATTTATTAAGGCTAATTTTCAGCCAATATCAATTTCTCTATAATCGCAATACACAGACCCAATCTACCCTGTGACCTGATATTTAATGGGCATATGGCTACAATTGGCATCGCGGGTAAAGTTTGACCTGTCGATGCATAAAATTGCATCTTGCCTCGTTGGCCGACGTTTACTCTCAAAATGTAAAATGTTTGCGAAATATTGACAGGTCAAAATTACCAAACGACCTCTGACCCGCGTAGTCAATTATACGAACCGTATGAATATGTATATAGACTAACGCCTGCGCTAGTTAAAAAAAAAGAATCATCGTAAAATTATCTAAACGCGCTATGGCGCATTCAGAGCACCGTAAGTAACGCTACAAATTTATTACCGCGTTTATACCGATTCATTTTACATTGAATATCATAAATAATTTATAACGCCAGAGTCAAAAGTCTGCGTACCACCCGTTATAGTCGATAGCGTGCGTGTACTTGTAATACGTAAAAATTTTTATTAGAGCACGATGATATTCGTCGGACCAAGCGGAGTCGAGTTATAACGAATAGGCTGTACTAATTGGAAAGCGTCGGGACGCTTTTTCCTTGCCGAGGAAGATGAACCGAAGTCAGGCGGTTTTCGGAGGAATAGACGAAAAATGAAAGAAGCAAAGATATACCGAGGCGAAAAAAAAAACGCAAAATGGTGGACGGGCGGAGGGGAGGGTTCGTTAAAAAAATTGATCAGCAAATAATAAGGGTCCCCTTGCTGCGCGTCCCCGTTAATGGAAAACTTGACTTGAGTCAATCTTTGCGATCTTATGCTCCGCTCGGTACCCCCCATGTACACGTTAACTGAGCTTGTACTTGGTCCGTCGCAGGGAAGACCGTAGCGGTCCGAGGGACGTCGTAGAGAAACGTGCAATTAAGTATTGATCAGGGCGGCGGCTGAACTCGAGGTCCCCCGTTCCACCTGTTGCCCGTCGTCTATATATACGACACCGACC
Organism: Calameuta pallipes; assembly: GCA_030142375.1. Classification (NCBI taxonomy): domain Eukaryota; kingdom Metazoa; phylum Arthropoda; class Insecta; order Hymenoptera; family Cephidae; genus Calameuta; species Calameuta pallipes. Next base: position 178,885 of record JARQSW010000686.1, read on the forward strand.
TCCATAATTCGATAAAACTGTCACTAGTTCATTCACAGGGTAATGCCCACGCGATAACGCTTATACTACTACACGAAAATGTCTATATAGTTATACACAGTAGGTCTCGAGAAGACGGCGGCGGTGGACGTCGGGACGCCGTCCGTCACAATTTTCCTACGACAGAGAAGGACATTTATTTTCACTTCGGTACCGCCAAGTGTCTTACGCTCTCGGAGAATTTATTTTCGATACGTCGCATCGATTATACTTTCGTACGCAAAAATGAACCCGGCATAAGGTCAAACTCATTGTCAGTCCGACCTTATCGGTCTTCATTGGAGGATAAGACGGAAGGAGGCTGTCCCTGTCCTTATCGGATTGATTCACCCTGGCCTCCTAGGCTGCTCGTAGACTCGCTTCGTCTCTACTACCCCCCCCCCCCCTCCCTCCCTCAATTTTCTTATCTCCAGAATGTCTCACGATTAATCGTCACGGCCAGCCGGATCGCTCCTGGAAAAAGATATATTGGATTTCATCGCGGCTATGACTTCGTGCGATACTACTTGCGGATAAGCCTTGCTTGTATATACATATATACATATAACAAGCTACCAGCAGCTATACCAATATCGTACTTGGCATGGATTCTGATACGTCATACGTTACAAACAGAATCTCCTATCACTCCAGTGTGTCATGATACGACAGCCTGGGGAATTGTATACGTACATGTGCCTAATGTCAGACCAGTCGTATATCGAATGACCGATGAAAACTAGGTTGATCCCAAGAGGAACGGGAGTCATTCCGTGCACGACTGCCGTGGCAGGCAGGATGCAGGTAGCGGCGTCCACAGACGTGTTTGCCGGAGAACAGGTTTGTCGAGTTTCTCAGCGGAAGAGAAGAAAGGTGTCTGTATATATATATATATACATATATACACACACGTATATAGAGATATACGGATGAACTCCCGGTGAACAGTGTAGACACTGCTGGTCGTTCCCAGGATGAGGGGGGGGGGGCGGGGGGATGGAGCCGCTGTAAGGTCGAGGGAGGGGAGGATCAACTGGATGAAAAGAGGTCTCTACTCTGTCTCTGTCTCTCTCTCGCTGCCCTCGTGCACGGAACCCCCGACGTCCCATGGACGCGTCCCGAAGCTTCTCAGAGGCGAGCGCCGGCCACGAGCCAACGTCCAATCAACGCAGGAAACGAAGAAGCCACGCGTGGACTCGACCGGCTACCTGGCTCGGCCGAGCGTCCGTACCTACCGAGCTCCTTTGTGACGCCCAGCTCGATCCTTGTATACCTGATGAATGCTTCTCGCTCTTTCTTACTCCGCTCTGTCTCTTTCTTACGTGCTTATAACTCTAAGATTCTCTCGCTCGATGGGTGTATCTGCTTGTCCTTGTCTTGTCAACTGGCTCCATTACCCATAAACACCCATTGTTACTCAGTTCGCCAGGATCTCTCTCTCTCGCTCTCTCCTATTATTCGCTCTTATTTGTCTCTCTCTCTCTCTCTCTCTGACTCTCTTGCGGATGCTGCCTGCTTCCGTCCCACTTGGTTGCCGCCGATGTATCGCGTGCGGTTATCCACGCCCGTGGGAATTTACTCGGGATCGCTTATGGGGCCTTATGTCTCGGGACACGCATGATGCTTGCCGGTGTTTCGTTCTTTGGGCTTGATCGATCGGCCGAGTCGAGAGGATTTATTTGGGACGATTTTTTGGGATCGCAGGGAGATAAAGAGATTCCTTTGTCTTTGTCGCTCGTCCTGTGGCAGGGATGAGGTAGATAATTTTTTTTTTGGGGAAAAAACGCGTAAAATCAATGGCGGGCATGTACGGGGATAAGGTATATGGCAGAGTGGCGAAGGTTTGATTTTTTAGTGGCCGCGCGACTAAGAAAGAAAAAGAATTATCGAAAATGGCTGACAGCTTGAGTCCTCAGAGATTATTATTCTTGCGGAAAGTAGGGGGGAGGGGGGGGGGCGTAAGGACGTCACGTGGATTTCGTTAAGTAGGTTGATTTTTTTTTGGCTTCACAAAAAAGCTGTCCTTTATGGCATAAAGGTAAGGATCACAATGGGCGACTACTGCGAACGCGGATTCAAGGATCTTCCATTGGCTAAATGTATATGTTGGTGTGTACGCGTTGTTTCCGTAACGTTTTACCCGCAAGGAGACTCTATAAAGGGATTTGCATTCGCTGCCACCCTTAATGTGTCTATCTACTGTCTTTTTCTCTTTCGTCTCGTTCATCTTTTTTCTCTTCCTCTTTTTTTGTTTTGTTAACGTTTCAATATTATTTCAAGCGACGCCGCCAAGCGTCGCGACGTCGCGCACTCTGCCTCGACGCTTGCGCACTTCTCGAGCCTTCGCTTTTAACCAAAACGTCTTTTTACCCTCTTTTTCAATACCTCTTCTTTTTTTTCTCTCGTCTTCTCTTGAACCTCTTACTTCTCTTCCCTTACGGGCACTTCATCCCTCGTTCCCCTGTACAGCCTCGCTTATACTAACTCCCTCAACTTTTATATACATACCCTCGACGCTATGCACCATCCCGCTTCCGATACACTGCCGCAACCCTCCCTCTACCCCACCTACACCACCTCAGAAAACCACCCTCTGAATAAATACGCGGAGCAAATGCAAAAATTTACGTGGCGCTCAATTTGCTGCCGCAGAAACGAGTTTTTAATACGCCTTTTTTTTTTTTTTTTTATACCTTTTTCTTTCATGGTGCGCCATGATTGCGCAACGGCAAAGTAGTAGACGAGTGGCGGCCATTTTTGTTTCTCTTCTCTCATACAGCATCCACGTACCACTCGATCATTTCTTTGACATTAGAAATTCAATTGACTCAATTTTCAAATTATCCACTCTTCGTCCCCTCTGTTTGTTTGCTGCCACAAGATCCCGCGAACCTCCTGCACGGTTATTCCACGTTGGCCACATGCTGCGATTCATTTTTAAAAACGCTCCGGCAGGCTTCAACTAAGGATTAGTGACGCAGCGAGCGCTCAGCTCGGTAATCCCATAATTCATTGGATACCGTAAGCGCTTGTCGAAATAATAGATTTAGGTAAAAGTATGAACGGCTATAGAGGACTCATACGATATTAAGAATCTACCGAGGTCAAAGGTCGTGCGATGAGGATGATAAATCAGAAAATTTAATTAATCTCGTTTAATTAGCTTTGACTTATCTTCGTCATCACTGACGGATTCTTTGTACTCTGGGTTATTCAGGAGTCTCGTAGGTACCAAATGAAGTTGGACGCTTATTTGATCTCTACGCTTACAGCCACCTTCAGACGGTACAATAGGTTCCGAATGAATCTCTATGTTTTATCGATATACATATATATATATATGGCTCGAAATATCTTCACGTACCAATATCACATACGAGCCCGTATGAGCTCTGGACCAACCCAATGATCTGGTTAATTGAATAAGGAGTACGAGGACCGTTCCCTATGTCGGAGTCGACACCCTCTATAATTTGAAGCCTGATTCCGTCTGGTGATAAATGAGTAATCGGCTAATTGTGAACTGCATAATGTATGATAGCGTGCCCCCCCAGTGTCAAAGGGCAAATGCGCGAGGAGCCATCCGTGTTCTGTATTCCGCGGCCCCGGCCAAACGGGCGAGGCGCCGCGTGGTCAAACAGCAACTGACACAAAGCAGGGTTAACGCGCTGTGTCAATTGGTATACTCGTGAGTCAAATGCCGCTCAATTTGATCAACCGACGGTGCTTGACTCTCGTTAAACTGACGGGGCTCCACCTATGCGAGTATATTGGTTATCTGGTTATTTGAAAATTGGGGTAAATAAATTTTTGAAATTTTTTTCAAACTTTTTTTCGTCTCGTTTTTAATCTCGTGAATGGTTTTATTTTTTTCTTTTTTTTTTTCTTTTTAAATAATACCCAGTCACGTCACGCTGGATGACGCTTGATGGCAAGAAAATACATTAGCCACTCGGGGTACCCAACGGTATTATAAACGGCAATGTTGCGGTAGGCAGGTTTAAGTAAAAATTGAGTAGCCTTGAACGCAGATGTTTCTCTGCGGGAGCACACGAGAGCCGGCGGACTTATCTTATTTTTGCTTCGGAGAGTCCAACCGGAGACTGGGAACCCATGCAAGGAGCAACTAGCACATGTGTGACCCTTGGATCACGTAGTTCATACCCCCAGCTTATTTTTACAACGCTCTCGATAAATGGCTCTGTGACGGTAACGGAGTTTTTAACGCTGCCGAATTTACTGTCAATCGTATATATCGACTATGGGACCTTTTGGTAGATCGTGTACAAGGGAATCCGTGACCAGTCCTGGGTCTCGGGCTCGCAATTTAAATTCCATCCAGGGTTACCGGACGAGCACCAGGATGACACTCGAGGAACACTTAGTTCTCAGGAGTTGAAGCTCCAAGTGGTGTGTACACTCGTGAGAGACGTCGGGACGCTTTGCGTCCCTTGTCGGCCATGACACGGGGACGACCCGACGTGGGTTTGAGTTCTCGAGGAATTATTTTACCCAGGTAAGGTTAGATAGGGTCCAGGGAATTTTTTTGTGTCCTCAAAGTTTTATATGGCAAGCTAGTCTAAATTTCTGGGGTATTTTTTCATATCTGGGCTTGACGCTATTAGCTTTGATCTGATTTTGAGGTTATGTCCAAATTTGAAAAATTATGTCACTTCTGGCACACCGGGTATACAGGTAATGGGTCAAAGGTCGATTGACAACAAACTAGCATCTAGTGACTTTTTTTTTTTCAATTTTCCCAACAGTCTACTCGACTTATGATTAGGTCACCATATTTTTTTTCAGTTCTACCAATCTTACTACTCTAATCACGCATAAGCAGACCTCTTCCAGACCTTAAGCTTTGATCATCAGTTTGACCTTATCGTTTTACTAATGACCTTTAATCGGCTTCCAGGAAAAGCAGGATTTCGCATTAAGAGTCCACTTATATATTTGTCTACTCCTACGTGCCGTTATTTGACCTTTTCATTTTCCTTCTTCCTTCTCTTAGCCTCTACGTAGTTGGTACACCTGCTGCTACACCCCTTAGGTACACGACCCGATTCACGTGGTGACTCCTAATTGCGTTTGAACGACATCACCAACGGCATCAGCCTCTTGCCTGAACGAGGTCGTCTGCTGCTCATTGTCGTTGTTCGATATAGGGCGGGAGGGCGAAATCTGTTTTATCGATACGAAAATGTTTGTGTCAAAAAAAAGGCAAAAAATTTTTAATGCTACAAACGAAGATAAAAAACAATCAAACTGACAGATAAGTGTGACGTTAAAATATATGACTACCCGGTGGAAATTGCTCAAGCTGAAAGCTATTCGCGTTTCTATTGGAGTACCTACTAGGAGATCTAGATAAAAATTCATCATCTGTAAAAGTAGGGTATGGTTAGTTTTTAGTACCGTTTTTGGTGGGGTCTATGGAAATTCGATAATAACCGTCTGGGGCGTAACGCCGGTTGAATTATTATTGACTCAATGCGCTAGAGGCTGGTAACACGTTAATGGTTCGTTTGGTTGGTCAATATATATCCTTCTTATTGCGATGAATTCGAAAGTTATATCTACCGCGTGATCATTATACTGTTTTCTGCCCTGGTAGAAACTACCAGGCAGTCTCCGTGGGTGAATTTTGAAAATGCCTTAGATAACTTCTGGTCTCGGTAGGTAAAACAGAGTCTCAGCCGAGGGAGCCTTGGCCTGTGTCAAACACAAAAATCATTTTCATAGCAAGTAACAAGGGATTTTAGAGGGAATAAGATTGATTAGGGAAAAAGTCAAAAATACCAGAGATAACGCAGGATTCAGCGATATATACTCGTATGACAGCGGACACGTGTATTTTTGAAAAATTAATCACCCTGAAATTATAATTGAGGGTCGGTGCTGGAGATACCGAGGGATAAAGTTAGGATAATGAAAAAAAAAATATTTTTTTACTAAAAGAAAATGTGTAAAATTTTTTTTTTGGGAGCTGACGAGGTTCTCTCTTTTTTTGTCATTAAATTTAATTTCTACTTAAACGACATCCTGTATCCTTTTTTTACGTTACTGTACTTATATACTTTACATGTTTTTTTTTAAATCGTAACTGGTTATGTCGAAAAAGGATTGCGAAGTTGTGCGAGTGTGATGCTCACTCTCTTTAGCAAGTGATACGAAGATGCTGTTTAAAAATTTTTTGTGGGATAAAATTTGAAATAATCGACTTCAAAAATGCCTTCCAGTCGCTTTAACGAATGCGCCTGACGGAATGGTCGAGAGTGAAGTGGCGGACTAACATAAGACGCTGAAGTGGAGTACACGTGGTTTAAGGGTTTAAGGGTTGAATCCACACAGTGGGGAATAGCGTATAGGGGAAAAGGGCTCTTACCCAGAGAAGCAGCGTCGAAGTGCTTGACCATCTGAAGTGCACCTTGTTACCGAGAGAATTAAACGCTTTCCCTACTTCAATCTTTGCCTTTTCTTTTAGGTAGGACTTTCTGGGTTCGAGTGAGAGAAAAAGAGATAGGAATCTGAAGGACGGACTAGCCAGAGATCAATGAATCGAGTGCAAGGTCGTCCACTTCAAAAAAATCGGACAATTTTGTATTCCATAGTCAAAAATAATTTTTTTGAAAAATTTCATACCGACACGGTTCATATGGACCACAGCATCCCTAATCCCACTGGGCGTTTCCGATTAACGCCAGATGCGAAACACCCTGTGAAATTTGATCGCTCCGATAACCTCGCTACCATAGCAATTAAAGTGACTCTTTGAATTGGTCCAGACAATTCTGCACCCTGATTGATTTTTTTTATCAAAAATTTTTTGTATTTCAAAATTCACCCTGTATCGATCGTTCGATTAAATCGTTTGACCAATTCAATTTTATGTAGGACATTGCGGTCAATTACTATTACGTGTATCCACTATTTGAATGGCGGTCAGATCGTGTTACCGAGAAGCATCTCGGACTCAGATGCAAAACACGATACACGGATCACATATCTCACGGTATCAATATTCGCGATCCAGCATCCCCTGTACCTATACATATATCGATATCAATCGATCCATGTGAGAATCTCAAGCTATTCCCATTCTCAGTTACACAATACTCCGCGAGTCTCATGTATTCTGGACCAAAGTCACACGTCACGCTATACCCCTATATGTATCCAGCATCCAAGGCATAAGTACCATCTCCCAAAGGGATTCCACTCCCGTAGAACGTCTTCCAAGTACAACCATAACAGACCCAGTTAACTGCTCTCAACGATAATCCAGATCGGTAGCGCCATATCAAGAAAAGCAAAAAAAAGAAATAAAAAAAGAAAAACCCAAACCAAAAAAAAAAGAAGCACAGCCAGCATAAAAGTGAAATTTCCGCTCTGTCGTGAATAGCCTCGTCAGGCACTGCGTTGGGGTGCGAAAATGACAAAGGACTTCCGTTTCCGTTGTAGGGCTTTCGCAGGTTAGAATTTGAGGGTTGATCAGAAATGCCAACAGAGTCGCGTTACTGGGTCCTTGAAGTAATCAGCGAACAAAATATCCGGAACTTCGCTCGAGTATACCGTATACACACATATACACCTAAGACATCGTTTTTGCTTCCCTTAGAAAAAAAAAGAAAAAAAAAATTCCAAAATATCCATATCGGCAAATTTCGTCCTACCCACCAATCTATATCTCTCGAATACGAGAGTCTGGGACTGGTGTAGCTTACCGCGTAGCCAGTCAAGAGTCAAACGACTTGAGTCTCTGCTGGTACTTGGTGAACCGGTTTCGTAGGTTATCCTTGTCCCCCACGAGGTTCAGTATTTGTTTTCTATCCTCGTCGCACGCCACGCGAACGTCGAGCGACCGACGAGCGACCGACGATGCACCTGCACTTGGTGCAGAGTTCCTCCCCTCAATCCCCCCTTCGCCTCCCCTCCACCCAGTCATAACTTTAGCTTCCCTCTCTTTGCCCATCTTCCCCCTCTCTTCTCTCTCTTTCTCTCTTGGCTTCCATAAGATCACAGTCCCCACCACCATCGTCATCGTCATCGTCTTCATCTCTTTCTCTCTTTCGTCCCACTCGATACCTCCAGTTCCAGAGATACTCGAACTCTCTTGGCTCAACTGCTCAGCCTCTCTTTATTCCTTTCTCATATCTTCGCATCTTCTCATCTTCCGTTTCTCCTTCCTCTCTGTACGCGTATGCTGCTGTCTCCCCCCCGCCTAGTCGATTTACTGAGGGGAACTTGCCCGTACGCCTCGGGCTATCATTCACGGGAGCCAATCTTACACCGCACCAGCCTCGTCTTTGTCTTTGACCTTACTCACGCCCCAGGAGCAAGAACCTACGAACGGAAGGTGCCGTGAGATTCGTCTCCCTGTAGTAGCTTAGATACGTGCTGCTCTCGTATATAGAATTGCTGGAGTCAGTTTGGTGTAGAGTCTGGCGAACTGGAGAATCCTTTACTCTTGCATTAAACATATATATATATATATGTGCATGTATATATATACTGAAATATATATATACACATATATAGTTTAGTGTATACAAAATGATATACTATTGACTATCACGATTACCTCGGTATACAAGCATGAATCAAAGTATGTTGATTAGTAAGTCGATACACATGAAATTAGTTAAAATAGATTTGAATAATTTTTTTTTAATCTATCAAACCATCAATTAATTACAGACTGGATACCAATCCGTGGGAACTATAAACACGTGTGTTAAATCCGTATAAATTATTTTTTTTTTCATTTCCCCTCAATAATTTTTTTTTTTTCCAATACACTCCGAGGTTATCCGTACCTTGACTAGGAACAGTCTACTTGGTCGCTGTCCGGCATTATAATTCTCAAGAATTTCACGTCGTGAAGTTCGAAGAGTTTACGTGTACAGTCTAAAGGAAGCGAATTGATTTGAAATTGGATTTAATGTCTCACTTCGCCAAAGAAAAATCATTTCGGCTCGTTTGAATTTTCCCGCCGATTCCCTTTACCTCCGCGACCGACAATTTCTCGAGGAAATAACACGAAATCGTAACCCGCGTTTTTCCCTCGACTGTCCACCAGCCCTATTTTATTTTTACTAATCTTTTTTTTTTCTTTCTCTTTCATCCCCATCACTTCGATCTACGTTTTATCGCTCCATTCATAGGCCTCCCAGTCTCGAGCGAATAACGCGTCAATGAAAACGATGAGCGCAGCACGAAACCCTGACGCGTAATTGCGTATTATTTCGTAATCCACAGGATGAATGAATCGAGTGAATGGGAGATACGTGTATAGTGTGAGAGTAAAAAAAAAGAAGGCCGGAACAAAAAAAAAACTCGATCGCTCAAATCATCGACGTAAAATCATTTTAGGATCAAAAACGCACACGCGCGCGCTTCTCTATTCAATATACTTTTTATATCGGACTGTACCGAAATATCTCTAATCTATATAGCTATAACAATTATTCGAAAAAAAATTCTTCTAATTCACCTTTAGCTACCTTACTCGTATGTGTTAGACTCTATATACATAGGTATACACTCTGTTAATCTAAAAGCATTAAAAGCAACCAAGTTTTAGGAACACGCCACCAAACCCCCAATTATATATATATATACACACACTCACGTATGTATTCTAAGGATACGAAAGCCCGTTACGGCTCGTTTCCTCAGATTTCTTTGATTAGAATCGCGCAGCCAGCGGGAAGCAGCCGTGAGAAATGTGGGAAAAGGGCGGTGGGGGTAAGGATCCCTCATTTACATATTATCTGAAACGTCAAGTTTAGAAACGGCTTTTTGTTAGCGCCTTACTTGTTTCCACAATCTGCGTACAGACCGGGATAGTGATCTCTGGTCTTCAGGGTGCCTCATTTTTTTTTTCCACATTCAACGGCTACCTATACATATATATAGAGGGTATTTTCTCATTGCTTTATCGATAATTTGGATAAAGAACAAAAGTCCCACTCAAGCGAGTTACTAACAAATTAGTACTTATTTGAACTTCCAGCAAGTCCCGATACTATCTGGAGAGTGAGTTTATCGTTACTGCTGGGTACGTGTGTGTATATATATATATATGGCTCTTATAAACAGCATTGGGCGTCACGACGGCATAGCAGCCACCAGTCAAGTCATACCGGAACGAAGGGAGGTAACATTCCTTCTCCTGGCAATTAACCGTTTATAACCGTAGAAAGCATTCCTCGCTGTTCTGTACTTGTTCGCAACGGTTAGACACTTAGGCAGAGAGAAGGAACACTTGTAACCTGCTTTATTTATAGTTTATAAAGGAACCTCGGAGTGCATTGACTTCATCTTATAAGTCATCTATATACATTTATATGTATATATATACATATTATATATATATATATATATACACATCGATACTTCCCAATTAGGTTTTCAAATGATAATTACCAGGCCCCCCCCTTACCTACAGCTTCCCTACGGAGGAACCTGTCTCGTCGACCATGAAGACCCTACGAAGACGACGAACAGTCCACGAACCGTATTCAGATCTTTCCCACAGTGGCCGAGTACGGCAAAAGGATCTTGCCAGACCAGCCCGGCAGCCAGATCGGATCCATCCCCACCATCTTTTTAGATCTTTTCTTCCACAGGCATCCTTTTTCTTATTTTTTTCTTCCTTTTCGTTGAGGAACGTAAGCGTGGCGCGTATCCCCACCTGTTTCTTATGGCTGCTCGCCGTATCTGGAATGCACAGCCGGTATCACACCGTCCAACTTATTCCCTCTTGGCTACTGTGCCTGTCTATGGTAGTCGAATAATTTTTTTTTTTCTTTTTCTTTTCGTCTCACTCCTTCGTCCCTTATCACACCAACGCAGGATTCTTCGTCGAAGCTCTGACTGCTATGAAAATTTTTCGTTATTTACGTTTTTTTCTAAATTAAAAAAAATATTTTACCTTATCCTCGGCCCCTCCCTTGGTCAAGTCTTAGATCCTTTCCGGAAGTCTGCGGTTTCTTTTTTTCGCCGCGTGGTGGCGGCTCTGCCACTCCGAACGGAAGTAGCCTCGAGGGTTTAGATCGATAGGTCGATGAGACGTCGGATGAATATTTAACGCGTGTTACCGGTACGTAGCAACGGCCTATAGAAAATTGTATGATGAAATATAGGGACGAAGTAGAAAGGGAAGTGGGTAAGAGGTGTGTATATATATATATATACACAGACAGGGGTATAGCGAGAACCATCTTTAGGCAGCCTCGGGCAACCTTGTAGCGTCCAATTAATTTTGGGGGTAGCTTGTATTAAAAGCCAAGTTGTAACCCGATGTAAGGAATATACACGAATCTTGTGTTTTTTAACTGCATACCCGGTGATCCTCTTTTTTACGTGCTCGAGGCATCGATTCTCAACCTTTACTATTTTACTAAATTTATTCAATTTTATTCAATTTTATCTTACCAGTCAAAATATTTAATTATAAAAAATCGAACGCTCAACTCCACTCTCTCCGTGTACCCAGATCGTATCTTCGTTCACGCACCGAACAGTCACGGATCAGCTGTTCTCTTGCCGAGTCTTACGATAGGTATAAATTCAATGTCCCGTGCTCGGTTATCGATTTCAATCGATTTCACCGATCGATGCGCTTATCGAATATTTTCTTCGGTTTGCATGAAACCTTTTTTTTTTTTCATCGTTTTGGGAGAAAAAAAAAACTCACTCGATTTACATTAAAATTCAAATAACCCGGGTAACGTCTCCTTTCATCTGTTCGTACCGGCTTCGCGCTGTGCCCGTGCAATTATGGGAAAGTCGGAGTTCTGACTATGAATTACGTATTACGGTAAACTCGAGGATATTTCCAGGATACTAATTTATTTTCCTGAATTGAATCGTCGAGGTGTTACTCGTGTTTTACAGTTTCTAACAAAACCAATACTTACTGTTTTGGCAAATTTTTTTTTTCATCCCCCACTACACGTCACCCACCCTCCTCCTTTCGTATACTTGATAAGATTCTGCATGGTCTACATTCTATTCTACTGTAGTTAGTAAGTATATATATATATAACTGAATATGTGTTACGTAATCGCTTATCTTCTCATTCGGTCTCCACGCAGGATCCAATGAGATCTCGAATATGGTAAAACGTAACTTTGGATTTAGCAAAGCGAATCGACGGTTTTACGGACGCGTAAAGGGTTGTTCCCTCGTAAATGGTTTGAGATATGGACCCGTCCTTCGATTCCTCTTTGTCGTATTACGTGGCGATTACGTCGGTTCGATTTTATACACTGGTTACGGAATAGGGAAACCCTTTAGATTAGATTCCCGATAGATGGCGCCATGAGCCTTAATAGTTTCGTTTCATTGGTTACCAAGATTAGGGGTTGACGGTGGAAAGAAAAATTTGTGTATTCACGTAAAATAGAAAAAATTAGTGCTTAACCTTCGCTATGGATTACGTGTATACATATGTGTGTAAGGGACGTACTGTTTTGTTAAATCCTATTTTTCATCCCTTAAATTTGACCTAACGATTATTTATCGTCCGCTACTATCTTACTTGGATAATGGACGGTACATTTATCACTTGTCAACGTGACCCGATATCTCTGGAGGTTTTTCCTAGATAGGAGCCAAGAACCGTTTTCCTTTGTTATGACGAAAAGAAAAATGACGTCACTCAGTTTGATCTCGTTTGATCCCAACTAAATGACCGACGGTCACTCAAGTATTTTTTATGTATTTATTTAACGTTAACGATCGGTTGGATAGGTCAGTGATATTTCGATTCAGACCGCAGCTTCTTATCGATCACGTGGATATGGATAAAATAAATATTTTTGAGTGTTAAAAAAATTTAGAAATTTAAAAAAAAATTTTAATACCCATAAACCCCTAAATTAATCGGATCAAATCTTTCAGGATAGGAGATAAGAGTGCTTCCGTTGTTCCTTGGGAATCGAAGTACCGAGTCAATTACAAAGTGGAACAGTCGCGTAAATTGGATCTTAGTAGGTTTTTTTTTATATGTCTATATGTAATTGGCCAGTGTCCCCGCAACAATTCCGATTAGCCAATCCTGAGAGACCATCAGCAATTACGCTAGGTATGTCGCTGGGATCGTTCACTGGGCGAGGGAACAATTCCTTTTTGCCTGTGGAGCCACATAGGGAGTCTGCAGGTAGATCTTGGTTTTCTATATAGATATACATATATGTATGTACGTGGACATCAAAAAGTCGCAGATCAGCAGATCCCTTGGAGGCTGGGCTAGAAAGGGTAGCTTTGCTCTGACCTATAGTCTCTGGACCCTATAGACACATAGGTACGAACAGGCCGACCGACTAATTGAAAATTAATCCGTGGTAATATACAAGAGGCCGGCATGGGAATTTCAGACTGAATTATCGTTCAAAGCAGAACGGTCGCTGGCTCTGTGTACTAGGCAGAAAGATGGACGTCACGATTGAAATCGTAGCCACGCTTGAAATTGCAATTGCACGTGTACCTGACGACTAATTGCGTCTGTCCTCGGGATATAAAATCGGTCGAGTGGGGATTTTTTTTTTTTGGTAAATTTTGCCGGGTACACCTTTTTTTTGAGAGTGAGATGAATTTATCATTATTCGCCACTAGTGACGTCAGGGTCGTACCGTGATTAACGCGTACAATTAAAAAACCACCTTTCCGGAAAAACCCTCTTATTTTGGACTAATGACTTCTTGAAATTACATTCCCTGGGCGAGTGCGATGATTAACCTTTTTTTTTTTACAAGGGTTAAATAAATTTTGAGTTATTCTTTTTTCGTGCTGTTTTAAGCTAAATTGAGGCTGATTATAATCTATCTTGTTTCTGTAATTAACACGGAATTTGTTACTTATAATTTTCGCGTCACACCTGCCACGTATTTTATTGTTTGATTAAACATTATTTTTCTTTTTTTTTTGTTTTAATTTAAACCTTCCTACTGAATGATCGATGTATTCCCACGTGCGTGTCCGACTGCTATACATATTTTGAAGTGACGAAAATATTTCAAGTTACGTACGCACGTTGCGCAACGTGTCGTTGACGTTTTAGTGGGTAATACAAATTTTTCGTGAAATTACACGAAAAACAAATGGAACGTTAGCGAAAGCTTAAAAGCACGGTAACAATATTTTTATAATTTATTATTCATTATCATTTCCAGAATTGGATACATCTTTTGGAGTATCTCTGTAAAAAGAAAGCTGTATGAAAATTTTGAAAATTTTTGTGTAGACACTTTTTTTTTTCAATTTTTAACTTCATGCGTAGTGCACATATACGTAGGTAAAAAATATCTCAGAAAAGAAAGTCAACTCGGTCAAGTAGCTCGTAGAGGCTGTTCTTTCTTTTTAACACTTAAAAATCAGTAAAAGCTCAAAAATCACATTGACATTACGAGGTCGGCTAAGCTTCAATCGATACTTGAAAAGATACCTTAAGCTTGCCTCATACGTATCCGCAAGCGCTTTTACCAGCCGATATTGACGATGAACTTTTATTGGGCCTCGAATGTCCAAGTGGAGCAGCTGCGATTGACTAGAATATAAAGCCAGTAAAGTAATTACGTGTACCGACGAATCCGTGGAGACGGTTAAAAAGTTGTATGAGACATCAAAATATATATACAGTAAGTACATAAATACATATACTATACATTATGTACCTTGAGCTCTTATCTACTCGAAGTTGACTATTACTTGGCTCTACCCATGTGGTGGCTCCTCGTTTGTCTCCTTACATAGGTAAAAGATCTCGGTCGGTTCTATAGAGATTAAAATACCAGGTAGACCGGTCGATCCGAAAGTAAAGAAAATTGAGATAAAAGTATCGACTGATAAGAAAGAGAAAACAAGCTTTTATCAATTAACAGGACCGAGTTCATTTCGTCATATTTCTTTTGTGACACGTACACACATATATACGATCAAAGTATAATCCGTGTTAAGAATTTTTTATTAAAAAATTTTTTTTTTATTTCGTAAAAAAATTGTTTTCTCTATAAAACCCAAAAGACACACGAACTCTTCTTATTGTGCCCGCCTGGGGGCAAACGTGGTACAAAAAGCGACAGGAGGTACGGCCCTGGTGTACACATATCTTGAGAGAATTGTGTTTGCAGTTCGAACCACACGGAGCCGCGCAATCTACATCTTGAACAGGCTAGGGGGTCTCGACCTCTTCTGTTTTTGTTTCCGGAGCTCCTTCGGCCGCGCAGGAATTAAACGCTGAATTGTTTAACGACGAGAAAATTGAGACGCGCCCCGCCCATGCATATCCCATGTAAAAGAGCGGGATAACCCATTTTCCAAGATAATTGACACCGGGGTCATTGAACCTGAGGAAGGGTTCAAAAAAATTTCGTACCAATCTAGACGACCTTGAGAAAAGACAGAAAAAAAAGATCATTGTCAGGATTGCTTAAAGTTGGCACCAAAAAAAAAAATAAAAATAAAAAACACTTTAGAACGTCTCCCGAAGCAAAGAGCCTTCCGAGTCTTTTTCCATAGAGGCGAGACTAATGGGAGTCGCCAACTTTTCTTTTAGCCGCCTATTTACAAGTCTGGCCTCGCGTCATTTCGGGGGTGCGCAACCCCCTGGCCAAAAAAAAAACATCCCCATGACCCCCAGCACGTATGTCCCCTACAAGAATTTCATATCCACCCAGACGGGGTGTCTGGTGCGAGGTCACATCTATACCCACCCTTAGCGGACTAGGGGTTGATTTAGATAGCCGTTCTCCGTTGCCTAGGCAACCAGTACCTGGAATAACTTTGTACATTGCTAAGGGTAGTTTCCATACTTTATTGTATACAAGTTACCGCGATTACTGACACGGCAAGGGTAGTTGATCAAGGGATGCTTTCTTGAATCACTGGGTTCGATGGGGTTGGTAGGGGGCGCTGGGGGGTACTTGCCCCGCCCCCCCAGAAATAAATTCCGCTAATTATCGAAATAGTACAGCCGTTCCTGGTATCATTGCCGGGTGGCTGGACCTTGACACAAATCATCCCCTAAATTTCTACCCAACGAAGATCGTTAGCCACTAGACGTTCGTCTCGAGCTAAGGGTGGTTTTTCTTGGAATTTCTTAGGGATCAAATTCGATCGGATCATACATAGATATGGCACGTGTAATACTCGACCACCCCTTTCTCACCCACCCTTATCGCACTCGCAGAACCTGTATCTCCTTCGTACCATTTTTCCTCCCCGCCTGGATACTCTCGTCCGACAGCTTCCGGCTTATCTTGTGTCACGTGTATAACTACCAGACGGACCTTATCCTCGACGCTACTTTGCTTTGACCTGCTCGATTGCTTGTACGAAGAAAAGAAACTTCACGCTCCGCTCGTTGCTTCTATTACAATAGGGGATGATCCCTAACCTAACCACGTATATGCCCACAAAGCAACAGGTGCATATAAGTCCTACAGAGTCTTTTGTGTATTCCCATTATATTCGTTTGATGTCTATTATACATATATATATATATAATATTACATTATGTTATATACCAAAATCATACACGGGGTGGCCTTGATAAGTACCCTGAACCGTTATCATTATGGCTCCTACCGTAAAAGTATACTAGGCCGTACGCGAATAATTTGTTATACCGTTACCTGAACCTGAGATCACTTTCGTTTTATCGATTAAGGGCTGATAAATCTCATTGTTCGTCGTGGCGGCTACCAGCAAGCCGCTATACGCGTAATGCTTTATTGCGCGTTCGCGTGCGCCACGATAATTCCTGTATGTCAAGTCAAGTGCAAAGTACATAAGCCCCTGGGCATCGATCTGCCAGAGTACTTTGCATATGGCAATGCGGAGTACCTCGGTGCATATGTGTATATGTATAAAGATGGTGAATGACGGGAATGTGTGGAGAATTGAAGCTGGTAAAAAAAAAAAAAGCATCGCGACGTGCCAACTCGTACGGAGAAATATCCCTGTGCGAATCTGCTCTAGGATCAGGAGATTTCTCCTTTTTGAAGTTTCACCGTCCGGGCGTCCCGGTCGCGATAATCGAATGACAAAACTTCCCTCCAGAAGTTACGGAATATCAGAGGGTTACGGGTTGCGCGTGTTCAAGAGGGGTTTGTTACGAGGGGGGAAGCAACTGTGAACCTTTTGTCGTCTGCCTTCCTCACCTCCCACACTTCCCTTTCGTCGCGACTGAGGTAAACAATATTTTCACTTCCATTTTCCTTTTGCTGATTGCTGCCCGTTCGACTGTAACTAATCTCTGACCTGAGCCAACTACCCGGGTTTTGCAGCCCCCTTCTCGTCAGACCTTTCAGCTTACGTAGGTAGTGTGGATTGTGTATACAGTGCTGCCCTCTTGGTGCGCGTCAAGTCACTTAAACTTAACGTACTTATATGCACCGCGAGTATATCTATATGTACGTCTGAGATACGATTCTCACGAGTACGAAGATGGTCGCTGTTTCTTGTATTTTTTTTTCTAATGCCATTTTTTCACCCTCCCTCGCTCGTTCCTTCTTCCTTTAGCTTTGTCCGTTCTATTCTCCCACTCTTCCGTCCATTAGCTCGAGCAGATATATTGGCCGGTCTAATGCCGGTTTCAATGCAGCGCGACAAAAAAATTTCGTCGTACAGTCACATCAGCGGGTCTTTGCTTAGCGAATTTTTCTATGGGGATTAAAATTCCATGGGGTAGCGCTGCTGTCTTGTATGGACGCGTTTGGGCACGGGTCGCGTTCTTTAATCTTTTGTTTTGTTTTTTTTATCTCGACTCATCTGTAGCCTCTGCCATTCGCTCTGGAGACATAAAGTGAATGCCGAGTCGTCCGAGTCATCAGCAAAGAGATCACTTTTGTAAATGTCTCTAAAACGAATTTTTCTTTGACACAGCTCGTACTTCTGTACTCTTGTACGGTCTTTATCTAAATCGTCGTCTTAATTAAAAATATCTAAATCTACATTTAGCATACACAGAAGTATCGAGTGGATTAAAAAGATTGTTACTGTCGTCTTAAGAAATGAAGCTCTTTACGAACGCCATCTGTACGTGGCGTTTGGTACTATAACAGTGCTGCCATCTTGCTGTCACACGTAGGCGACATCTTGACACGATGCCAAGGATAACGATCACCCTGGCGGAGGTCCGTATAAGCTTTGGCAATGGTTCCGTATAAAACTACGATTTAGCACAACGTCGATTTCACGTTAATCGTCCCGATAAAGAACTCTCGGACAGACTCCTCGTCCAAGTAGTAGCTAAGGAAAGTAATCGAGCAGACGGATGTGAAAGTGAGAAAGGCGCAAGGACAGCCAACCAGCGTAGAAATCTTTCCGAAGTCGTTGGATGCGCCGATACGCCGGCTGTCTCGACATACACGCCGTAGTGATTTTCCTAGACGAGTTCACTCGGCCAAGCAAAAGGACGTCCGCGTCGACGACGACGTCAAAGTAAGATTAAACGGCAAGAAGCCCTAGGATGGCCCGAAGGATCAATGTCGGATCTGAGAAAAACGCAAACAAGTGTCCGACGTCACTTCGTCCGCTCCAGTCAGGTATAGTCGTATCCCATTTTCTTTCATCCTTATCATTTTTTTCCTGCATTTTACCTAAAAAATTTTTTCATCCATTTTTTTTTCACTCCACTTTCCTTTGTCCAAGCATCGACGTCACCGTCTACTCCCATTCAACCAGGCGTCCGTCTCTTTACTCCCAGGCGTCGTTTCCTTCCATTCCACAGACGTCCCCTCTCTCTCTCGCTCTGCATGAAATTAAAGTAGACGCTCGACGCTCTGGAAAACAGACACCCTGCTGCTCAGAAATTCGTATACCTGAAAGGAACGTCCTACCGGAATCCACAATATCAACGCTTAAAGATATCGTCTTCATGTAAGCGACGTCCTACCTCTTCGCTCTCCGCCTTGAATCTGATTACACAAAGTCGTACTCCCATACTAGTTCCAAGCCCTTCAAGCAGCGGTGACGGATACGTAGACGTAAGTAATGTACCGAATAATACGACGCCGACGGAATCTCGTTAAAACTTAATTGGAAATTGTTCACAGGTACGGACTACCACGAGTAAGCGTCGCGACGCCCTCCCCCTTTTTCATTTTTTTTTCTTAATACTTGACATATTTCTACAGTTTCTAAATTCAACGCGTCTACCGCTAACCCCTGCTAAATTCAACCGTCCAAATGCTCTAATTCTTCGTCTTTCTTCCTCTACCCGTCAATCGTATGCATTGTGCTCGTTCCTACAGTCTGTTTGCGGTTCTACTGGGAAAGATGGCCGTATTATGCAACATTGTGCAAACGTATCTACATACGTCGACAGCGATGCTGTTTCTTGGTGCAAATAATTAGTATTCTGGGACTCGACTCCTACGACCACCGTGTATTGCAAACTATGTACAATGGCGTCCACACATTGAACCTACCACCTTTCACTAACTCCCTCTCCCTCTCTCTCTCTCTCTCTCTCTCTGATTATCTGTATACATTAGTTTTCTCTATTCTATCTCTCTCTCTCCCTTGTGTACTATACCTATATAGCTCTGCGTCTATATACTTCACTACGTATATACATATATCCTCGGATACCCTATACCATAGCTCTGCGCCCAAGTATCTACGGCTTCAACATGCTCACATACTGGCGCTAACTTTACACCAGGACGGGCTGTTTTGTCCTCGTGATTTGCAGCATCTGCATCTAGCACCTATACTCACCATGGCCATTCTCTGACTCTCACTGTTTGAGGTGGGAATTATTCGGAATTAGAGGACTATCCGATTTATGTTTTCCACGCGCCCGTAACACGCCCCCTTTAACCCCCCGCGCTCCTGCCGTCCCTGAGAAGTTGTCACGCTGATTGACCTAGTATCAGGTGGTGTCAATTTGATCCTTTGGGATATTTTTTTTTCTTCAGTTTTTTTGCACATTTTTCTCCCGGGGGGGGGGGGGGGTGGCTCTAATGAATCTTTTTTTATAGTTCTCTGGATCACGTGCAAAATACCTGTGAGGTATAGTGATAACGTTGGTAAGGACTAATTAAAAAGTTTTATGTAACTCTGTGTGTACTCTTATAAGATTTGACCCCCCCCCTCCCCCCCCCCAAGTTACCGTGGTATACCGTTAAACGTTTTACTGCAAAACTTTTTTCCGAGGGCCTTTATTTACAAGATTAAGTTTCTCACGTAACAGCCTTCCCGTGCTAATTGCGACTCAGCGTGATGCTGTGGCTACCGTGGTTACGAGTGTCAGATGGATCTTGAAGTCTCGCGATTAGAGCAATTTTGGGTAAGGAATGTAAAAACGATGGATCTCGTTATCCACCCTCGTGGAAGTTGGCACTTTCGATAACACGGCATCCTGCAAGAGAAATTGGAGCGATGAATATTCCATTAAGTCGTTGGGCCGTTCGGGCCATGTTACCGGCACTGGGTGAAAATAAAATGGCGGAAGAACTCGGAGGAGATATACCTGGAGCGATTTACATTCGCGGGGGATCAGCGGGACAGACGCGACTGGTACTTCCTTCGTCCTGGTCCAGTCAGGCGTTAACCATATTCTTTTTCATCCCCCTGCTTTCACTGGAATAAGATTTCTGAACCCCTCTTTGACTACCAGTATAGATCTCTGTATGTACATGCCACCCGGTATAAGCCACCCCCTATTCCTATTTTCCCTGGATCTTGGAATATTAGCTACGTCACCGGTGAGTATCGTTCAACCACCCTTGGGAAGGGCTCCCCCCCCCTCCTCTCGCCCTGAACTATAGTCTGTGCATATATATGTATAGGTATCACCGTCTATATAATACAGTATACGTATCCCATTTCACCCTCGGCAAATGTTTCCCCGAAATTTTCTTATTGTCAAACCCACCCCTAACGTGTAGGGTGGCTGAGACTCGTTCGGTGTGGAGTAGGGGAGAGAGTCGGGTGGTAATATGCGCCACTGCCAATTCGATAAGGTTCCGTACCGAGTGGCGAACGCCAAATGAAACTATCAAGGGGTAGTACCGGGTAGGAGCGCGACGGCCTGCGTCGCGACGCCGAGGCTTTGAAATATTTTACGGGAAGACTCTCTTTACGCCGGCGTGGTTGCCATCAAGGGAAAAGCTGGGAGTCGAGGGAAGCTTGAATAAGGGTAGAGAAGCCCGGAAGGAAGATGGAAAATTGGGACCGAAGGCTTTTCTTTCTTTTCTTCTTTTTTTTTTCGTCAATTTTTTTTCTCGATATTTCTTTTTTTACCTTCCGTTTACTCTTTCATCCACCCTCCGGGACGTCCACGACGCCGCTGACAACGTTGTCCCTTGTCAGCTACCTACGGAGTACGTGGAATATATACAGCCCTTCAGTTTCGATAGAACTTTTTTTTTTTGTTGTCGAACAATATACTCGTGCGTGTTGTTCTCGTTGCTGCTGCTAAGGAAGCTTCACGTATTCGGATTCGATTCGGGTAAGTTCGGGTATTCTCGGCTTGAGATTCTTGAAGGGATATGTTTATACCATTGAAAGTAAAGAGACACGTGCAATTTTATTATTATTCAACCAAAAAAAAAAAAGTCTTCGTTTACCCTTATTTTCCTTTTTTCGTTTCACGACTTCCCCTTCCACATCAAACGAATCTCACCCCAAAACGTTCCTCGAGCGTGAAATTTTGCGAAATTTCGCGAAAATTGATAATTATTTTCCCGACCCGCTTCACATCTCGCGTTCAACTTCCCCTCGTCCTCGTTCATTGCGAAACTTAAGCGGCTTAACCAAGGATACGCCGCTCCTTGTGCGCGAATACGACGTCGAAGCTTCGTCTCGGTTCTTTAAAAATCCAGCGGAATTGTCATCCCTTAAAACACCCGGAGACGTTGGTTGTCGCTGAATTTTGATTCCATCCTTATCTCTTCCCCTTCCCCTCCCCCCTGGTATTTCCCAAGACAGATACTATCTTATCATCCGCGACGAATCAAAGTCAAGGGGTGCGCAAGAAACGTAAGTATTTCACGAGGAACGTTACATCGGGTCGCCAGGGGGGAGGGGAAAGGTCAGGGGGGTCACGAAATATTCGGTGAGTCGAAGTTTAGCCGATAACGAGACGCTCTTGAAAGCAATTTCGCGATTCTCCTCCTCGGTATCCCCGTGCCAAAACGTTTCGGTTGGTCGGAAAAGCGAGAAGGGGTAAAAAGGGGTTCGCGACAAAAGCATCCTCCCTAGGCAAGAGTAGAGTAAGAAGGTAAAGGAGGGAAGCACCTTACGGAAGTTTGCCAAGAGCAGAGTAAAGGCCAAAAGCTGTGCGAGTCATACTGAGTTTGGATACCTGAAACTTATCCTGTAAGGAGCAAGAGGGGGCGGCGGGGGGGGGGGGGGTGCCAAAGTGCAATAAAACAAAGATAGGAAATCTGCAGGAGTAAAAAAGAGACAAAGAAAAAGAATATTCATAACGTCAGAGAATTTCGTAATAACTTACAATAATGACTTATCTCTGACGTTCGCTCGGCATTGCCCCTGTTGACCCAGGGGTCGCCACAAGTAACTGTGCAAGGTTTGTATCAGAAAAGTATTGTTTCGCAAAACATTAATTCAGTGAGCCAGGATAATTTTCTCAATAATAACAATATCATCGATAACAGTACCATGTTAAAAGATCGAACAGCGTCAGTATCGAAGTATTAACGTGATAAGAAAAAACTATAGGTATCGTGCCATCCGTTCCAGTGATAATATCCCGGGACGACACGTGTATCTGTATATGTACGATAACAGCGATTCATCTAAAGTTCGGTATTCACTCAGCATACAGGATCCTCGAGCAGTTCTGCTCCTCGGTAGGATCAGTGGAAGCTTCTGCTTAAGCATGAAACCCAATTGACTCTGAAGGAAAGGAGGGTGAACGGTCAGGGATGCTGCGAGGATGACCCAGGGTATGGGTCTTCGACGTGAAGAGGCCAGAACATGCCAGGATTTCCCAGCTTGCATATATCAAGAGTCGAGACTGCGAGAGCAAAGGGATGCTGCGTATCGGGTGTGCCCCTGCCAGAGAGAGAGAGAGAGAGAGAGAGAGAGAGAGTCAAAGGAGAGAAGACGAGGTTGCCTCAGCAGGAGAAGGATAGATAGTGCGAGACCCACCAGCCCGTTGCTACCGATCAATACACTCCCACTGCTACCAACTGCCTCTGCTACCAACATCAACACCGACACCACCACGGGAAAGTAAACCCACCACCAAAGCAAAGCTTCAGCCCCTAACCCCACTTTCTCTCTCTCTCTCTCTCTCTCTCTCTCTCACGTAGAAAAGCTCATCTCTCATTCCCTTCCTCCCTTACGGCCACTATGACTATGTCCTTGTCTCACCTTTTCCATCCGTCTCTCCTTCTTTCTCTTCTGTTTCCATCCAGCATCCTCCTCTTTCCTTCCCTCCTCATCCCACAATCCCACCCATCCACTTCGGTCGAATTCACAATGCTATCGCTATCTATTCCCTGGTCCCCAGCTCGATCCCGATCCAGAAAAGGGGCACACCCAGCCAACCCTGAATAGACCGCCGTCGCACACAAAACCGTAAAGGAATGACCAATCGGAGAAATCTGGCATGAAAAGTATTTCAGTATAAAAATTGATCCCCGACGATTTTACCGGGTTGATCGTTCACGAATACCAGCACAGTCGAGTCAATCTTATAAAAAAAAATAAGAACGTCGTTTAACTTCACGCATCGTTTACGCGCTATATCCTGTAATACGTATAAAATAAGTAAATACCTATTGACAGTATATAAATGGAATTTTATAAAAAAAAAATTTTATATCCACTTTTGTACACGTCTAGTCATTTATTACGATCTCTCGTATTCTCTGTACCACGTAACAACTTTCGAATCGTCCTATAGACGTATTGTTCTCGAATTTTCTCCACAATATTATAGCCCATTCCTTCCGTTCCTCTCCTCTCCTCTCACCGCATATATAAGCAACTATCACCACCATCGAAGCGGAATAGCAAATTCTACCGGGTGGAAGATCGAATGGTAACAAACGACACATCCGTTGTCAACTGACTGTATACACTGTATACATAGAAGTGATTGTACACAATTGATATTGACGTATTACAGACGTAGACTGCGTAGATGCTTACTCGAGGTTTACCAACGATTATGGTAGTCAATATGATTAGGGTGTGCCAGGTGAAAAGCGCTGTACGTAATCTATATATCGCAAGCAACTGTTAAATACGTTATCGGTTTACTAACTGTATAACAGAGTTTACGCGTGTCTCTCAGCTTGCACGAAGTTTAACTAACCTTCTTTAACAGTGCAGTCCAAATCCGTTTAATTGCTTCGCCATTACGTTATAAAATCCCGCGGAATCCTTTTCGCACCAAAATCATTTCTCCGTTCCGTCTTTCGTAACGAGCCGTTACGAATGATCTCACTGGCGCGATGGTTCATCGTTTCGACAGTTTACCACTCGACTAGGTATTCCAGTACGGCCCACTAATTCCCAGTTCATTCGTTCGCTTGTTCCTTTCCGTGGCACGTCGATTCCATAGAGTCTGTTGTATATAGAGCGGCAGCGCCATGGTTATATAGTACGCTAGTACTTTTGTACCGTCGGTAAAGTTCTACTATACCGACGGGCATTGACTGTTCGTAACGCGCGACTAATTGCCTCATACGTAGCTTGCAGTTCGTCAGTACTGATTCGATGGAACAATACCTGCTGGAGGATTGGTCCACCCTTTTTTTTCTTTTTTTTTTTTTTTTCTTTCAAAATACTCCTCGACCCCACGTACTACGCAGGGGACGCGACTTTTCCACGTCGCGGCGGAACGATTAATTGGACAAGTCCGCCGCCAGAGGTTTACCGACATTTGTTCTAGAAGCTTTTGCATCCTGTCGATCCGGCCAATTCCGACTGTTGTACAAAATGTCGGCTTCGTCGGCTCTGCATAATCCTTCACGTAACCCGGTTCTACGGGAGTCGGTGGTAACGTTCTGTCTGATATACAATTGACATGTATACGCGTATATATAGATATACGTACGTATGTAGAATCCGAGTATTTGAAAACGAATCCGATCAAAAGGTCAATTTCGTTTAGCTATTTCAGGCTGACCTGCGCTATGTCTCTTACTATATATTGGGTGCTCTGTAGTTTCGAGTCCTTTTTTTTCAGCATTTTGTTTCTTTTTTTTTGTCCCCCCCATCACCCACAGTTACTTTTTTCGACGTGTGCGCAGCGGACGGTATAGGAACTGCTATATCGGATATCAATGAAAATTCCAATAGGCCTTCCGGTGATTGGTTCTACCTGGTACATAATATAAAACTGCGACACGACCTTTGACCCTTTATTCTCTCGTGTGTCTATTACGTGGAGAAAGGTTGAAAATAATTTGTTGAAATTTTCACATGATCGTTTGGTGCCTCAGTCTCTGGGGTGATTTTCCAGCCACTATCAGTCAGGATATTTACTCTTGCTTCACCGAGGGGGAAGGATACCTTTTTGCTCCTTGTGGCAAAGAGAGTCACGAAACTCTGGAATCTCGAATACTTTGGATCCTGGACCGTTCGACGTGCTGCCGGAGGGCTCGGAATAAATTCCAGGACACGACTCCAAGAATCCCTTCGCGTGTCCAGCCTGAATTCGTAATTGTAGCTACAGCTTGGTTACCCACAGGAAAACACGGAACATCCATATTTTACTTGTCCCCAGTAATGTCTTTCCCGTGGGCGTCGTCAGCAAATTTGAGGAATTATTTTCAAAAAAAAAAATGTAAATTATTTTTTCAACGGTTCGCACGCCACGTACGCTCTAAGGTAATTTTTTTTTTCTCATTCAATTAGAAACGTATCTGCGATACGGATACCCTTGCGATATGAAAATTTTAAACCACCCCTTGTTAACCACCCAGGGTCATTAACCTCCCACCGTCACATCTAAATTTCTAGGTTAACAAGAACGAAACGTGCAACTGGCTAAAACGACTGGAGTCACTTTAGCGTTATTTCGACCTATAAAAAAAAAAGACAGTAATCATCCCTTAATTATCGAAAGGAGTAAACGAGCTTTTTTCTTGCGAAACCCCGATCTTCCGAAGTTCAACCCTTACCTGTCGAAAGAGACTGTATCGACGTGATCAGGGATATTTATTTCCTTCCTTAGCCATTAATCGAACAGTCACGTGACTTTATTGCCTTTCACCCCCTAAACCACCTGTCCCAATGAATTTCATCGCAGGGGTTGCTACCCTGTATAAGGTAACCCCTAATGATTTTATATCCACGTTGCTCAATTTACCTGTACAATATTATTTTCACCCTCGTTTCCTCTCCCGTCTTACTTCCCTTGTCTCTTTCGTCAAATTTCTTTACCTACGATTCCACATAAATTTTTCACCGCCGCTTCGTATCTTCGTACACAACCCTTCTTGCTCCACTTTTGACATTTCAAGTTTTCCCCATCATAAACGTTGCTATGACTACTCGCTGCTACCGATTGCTCTTACCTCCCATCGAGAACTCCTAGAACGGCAATTTTCCTCTGTAAGCTAGAAATTTAAGTCGACGAGTCTATCGACCCCGGCGGATTCCACCTATCTCCTGCTCGACACCCTCTCGACGGCCTCACTCAAATTGAAGCTTCCACCAATGAAGGGTCACCAGGTCCCACGTTATTCCACTTCGACACGCTCCAGCTTCTTTCGCGCGGATGCTAATCGACGTGTTACAGCTTACGAGACAGTTAAACGAGTCTTCCTAAGTAATTTCGCGCAATCGGTACACTCTCCGACAAAATTACTCTCGTCCTATCAAAAATCATACCCACCCGAACCCCCTTTATACGCACACGTGCGTCCTAACGAGGACTGTAACGAGTCTTAGGGAGGAGAAAAAAAAAAAAGGTCAAAGAGCACGAAAAAATTAAGCAAACCGTTAAGTAAAGGTCCTTCCCAGCGGGGGAGGAAAGATCGTCCGTAAAATGATCTCCAAAGGCGCGTCTGAACATTAGCATACCGCCCCTACTGTCCAAAGACAAATTAGAGCCAGTGAGAAAAAGTTCCTTTAAAGTAACTCCGGAAAAAGCTCAAGCGTCTTTGACTCTTTTTTTTTTCTTTTTTTTTTCATCTTTTCTCTCAACTACGCTTCCCCGTCATGTGTATATATATATATATATATATATATATATCACGCGCTGATCTCTTCGACACTGTCTCAACAGGGACGTTGATTGGACGTTGATAAATGATGCTCGACTACATCGTCACAGATAAAACAAACGTTATCGACTCGTCGAATGGTAGGAAATGCCAAAAAAAAAAAATTACTCCTCCCCTCGATTTTCTCTCTACCGTCAAATCACCTTTCTCCTCCTCCTGCTGCTTACGAGGAACTTTTGATCGATAATCACTCAATCTTTATTTAATGAACGAGAGGAGGGCACGTCGGGTACCGTCAGGATTTATGAGACGTTACGATCGTACAACCCACTCGGCTATATCTATATACAACGTCTCTCTTGCATAAACCAAACGAATGGTTAAGTGCTAATTGAAATTTTTTTTTTATTAATTACCCTAGCCAGACTCACAATGACGTTCATTCAATCGATATATAGATTACACTGTACCGGTAATGTATTTCTGATACGAAGATAACGAACGGTCCATTAAGATTAATCCACTTCCGGTACGCTGATCCCAAGCGTAATTAATTTATTGGATCTTGTGTATGTCCATTGTATATTTGTATATATGTATATGCGCATTGCGTAATTTACCTATATCTTCGTTTCGTACCCGTGAAAACCGTATCGGAACTTCGCATAATTTAATCGCCGATTTTCAAAGCCAAACTGATACGTAAACGGCAGGTGCATCTGAAACGGGCGACAGCTTTCGCGGGACACGTAAACTGCGAATAGTTTGAGTTTACAAAGTTTTCTGCTTTTCCGCACTTTTCTTCAACGGTGCCCAAGTAATCCGGGACTTGGTCGGCTTCAACTTTGAGACCTAACCGTGACGACCCAAGTGCCCCTAATACGTACGCCAACTACGGGATCGGGTTTACGTAAGGTACCTGTACTGGAATTGGTATGGTAGCTTCTGCAGTTGGCAACTGTTGCGAAAAAGTTTTTAGCAATTTGTTATTATTATTATTATTCTTTTTTTTTCCTACGTTTCTCACTGGATATGACAATTTCTTACCAACCGTATCTTATTGATCTCTTTTATGTTCCAGGTGAGTAGCTGATAAGGTAATCTTATCACGACGTCCCTTTATGCTAATGACCTATCACCCCGAACCCGATCTATTTGGATTCTACGGGTCACGTCGGAGTAATTTCGGATCTCCAAGAAATTTCGCAAGTATATGAAAACTGATTTGATCTTTTGGTTCTGAGATCTTTTTTTTTTTTTTTCCTTTTTCAATATCCCGATTCCGCAGCTGGTTACGATTTTTTCCTGTTACGAGCATATGAAAATCCATGCAGCATCCGTATATGGACCAAAAATAATGAAATAAAATTTTTCCACGCTCGCGAATCACGTGCCAATAACCGGCTGTTAACACGGAGCACTTGAAGAAAAAAGAGAAAAAAAAAAATTATAATCGCCAAGTGCAATTACGTAAATTTGGAAAAATCTTATCGTAATCCACTTATCAGTGTGATTTTCATAAAGTCATGCGTCATTAAGCCAATTACGTAATGTGAAAATATTAAAAAGCTCCGTTCCACCTTAACCGGTGTAAGGGAAGGAGAAAAAAAGAAAAGAGGGTACTGACACATTAATCCCCTAACTCATCTAACGCGATTATTCAAATAAACCCCTGACTGGTTAATGTGACTTTTGCCCTCCATTTTGAGTCGCGTTTTGCTTCCCCTTACCGCCCCACCCCGGCTCATCTCCCATACGCCTCGCCCACCTTCTACCAACGTTGTCATCCAGCATCCCATGGATCTCTAAGACGATGAGGAATTTCTTGGTACAAAAGTTGGAGAACTGGAACGCGACTGAGACATTCAGTAGGATTAATTCCACCCCCTTCCTTCCTTCATTTTCTACCCTCTGAAATACATCCTCCTATTCCATTCTACTTTATCCAGAATTTCGATTCACCCGTTGCACAATGCAAGAGGGAATCTCAATACGCTTCGTCGGAAGGTACGAGTTGCCGAAAGGTCATTAAAGTGCAACGTGTTCAATGTATGTATAGTGAAATTTGTATATATACAGATATATATATATATATATATATATATACACAAATATAGAACTGCAGAATATAGTAAAATGGGGTAAAACTAGTTTAACGGTAGTTTAGTGCCTTATGGGAAAGCGTGCGAGACCTTACGCTTTCTTGTATGAATTAGATATGAGAATTTCTCAGGGTTTTAGGTCGAGTATTAAAACAGTAGGATGAAAGTCGATCGGCCTATTAGCGAGTTAGAGCCTTGAAAAATATTTATTTACTACGGGCTCAGATCGAAGTCTGTTATCTGTGTGATAAGAGTAAAAGATACGGCTGGATAAGCGGAAGATCGGCCATGTTGATTTTTGAAATTCGTAGCCGCAAGTGATTGGATGATCGACTTATCGATATTCCGGTTCCTCAGCGAATTGTGGCTGTATGGACCGGATGAGATTAGAGGGTTGATGCTCTCGGAGCATGGTGGCGTGAAAAAAAAATTGCATCCCTAAGTGGGATGCTTACTCTGACGTTGAGATAAACCGGATGTGAAAAAAAAAGTATCTGACTTTTCCTATCTCGCCAAAGGGTTCCCCTCTCGTTCTAGTTATACCTGCTATGGTATATGTGTATACATATATGTACATCTCAAGGGTTGGTTATCCCCTATATTTTTTAAAGTGACGTTCTTCTCTACGCTCGAACCTCCCTTTTCTTATCCTGAGGGATAACCCTCGGACGTGTCGAAGAGTAAAGGCGAGTCCCTAACGTAACCGCTTGCCGCGATATTTTAACGATAACGGGTACAACCGACCCTCGTCTCTCTCCTAGTCTTATTGAAGGGGATGTTTTGCGGGGGTCGTTAGAATGCAGAATCAAGGGTGGAGAGAGAGCTAATCATTCGGTAATCAATCGAACGAATTCGATTTCCGCTTTTCGTCCCCCCTCGCTCCCCTCCCAACCCTTGTCAAAACTACCCCCTTTGACGTGGTAATTAGCGCATCGCAAACCGGATGGAATTCTTTCTTTTATTTGTTACCGTTACTCGGGGAGGGGATGATATAGAAAAAGTGAGATAAAAGTGGAAGCAGATTTGTGTTGCGTGTAGGGGGGTGAGAGGGGGGAGGGGGTTGAAATTAATTAACGCATCAAATAAAACCGTCTACTCTGACGTTTCATCTGGCGTGTCTGGGCATTCGGGTTGGAGTCCCCTGTACACAATACGTTGCTTTGAAAAATGGTTTTGGGGATACTCCTGGGGACGATTTAACAGTTGTCAGGGTACGAATGGGGTGAGAGAGGGGAGAGAGAGAGAGAGAGAGAGAGAGAGAGAGAAAG
Source organism: Calameuta pallipes (assembly GCA_030142375.1). Classification (NCBI taxonomy): domain Eukaryota; kingdom Metazoa; phylum Arthropoda; class Insecta; order Hymenoptera; family Cephidae; genus Calameuta; species Calameuta pallipes. The sequence continues at coordinate 209,441 of JARQSW010000686.1, forward strand.
AGAGAGAAAGAGCAGGTCTGCCCAATATCGCAGGACAAATGCGGACGAACGCCCATTCTCGTGCCATTCTTTATTTAAGACCTTTGCCAGGCGGCGCCCGTTACATTATATTAAAATATCAGTCCCGGGTCTCCACTTGGAAGCGTCGAAACGGGTCCAGGGATGCTGGGAGAAAGGAAACTCCACGAAAGGAGCCCTCTTGGAAGTATCAATGGTACCAACGAGAAAATGCATATACCACCATACGTGCCTGACATAAGTATCGGGGAAATTTCCCTTCGAGATATTCAGCAATGGCGACCAGACTTGGCTTATATTATATATATATACATATATATAGATTATAACCGTGGTACTATCCTATAGATAAGAGAGAAAGAGAGAGAGAGCGCACCTATAGATAATAGAGAGAGAGAGAGAGAGCAAGTTGCACACGGAATCTATATTCTTCGCGGGATCGCCCACCCCCTTCCTCCTCCCCTAAGAACATACGAATTAGGCATGACCGTCTTATAATATTTCATCCCCCATTCCCTGGTACACCGGAACAAGTCGTATCCAAGATACATCAGGTATTCCGGATCGTCATCCTGTTCCAGGGGTGGCTGAGCACCCGTCAGGGGTTGAAAGACCCTTCAACGTTGAATACATACATATAGATACTTTCTCAACTTACAACCCTTGACTCCTGGTGGGGAATCTCTGAAAACATAATGCCGGGGACAACCACCAAAAATCAGGGGTAGATTTTACGTTATAGGATCTGTCGGTAAAGTAGGACACTTTCAACCATGACGTCACTGCTCTTAATCAATCTCTCCGTATACACGCGTATACAATTTTCATCCTGACGGACATCCCTGTATATATATCACAGGTGTATACAGTGACATTCGGACAGGTAGCAAAAAAATTTTCAATTTTATCCATCAAACCGGAAATGACGTGTAGCAACGGAGGATTCAGAAATAACGATTTCCGGTCGATTCGAAAATATCATCTGGACGTTGATGAATCGTGCAGGGATCGAGTATGTGTAACGAAGGTGCATATGAGCAAATTTAAGGGAGGTAATGAATTTTCTTAAAATTATCTAGGAAACGTAACAGGAAGAGTCTGTACCGGGGTGGCTGTGGAGGATATAGAAAATGTAATTCGATTCATAGACGCACGATTTGATAGGTTCGTATCGTTGCGTAATATAAACATAATGCCAACCATAGTGACCCCCAGATTATACCTGACTGAACTTTCGTCCGTCCGCAATGCCGCAAAATCGCGGCCGCTATTCTCGATTCCCCTTTAATTAATTAAGCCTCGACGAAGCTGCTGGAAAATACGGAACACTCGTTAATTGCTACAGCGCACAATTGCCGAGTAGTAGAAATGTCATGTGTATGTATGTACACCCGGTATTATATATATATATCGTGCTATAGTGCTATCGAGTATTACCGATAGGATCGAAAGCATTGGGATTCTGAGGGATGTAAAACGTTTCGAGGGAAAACATGCGAATTAACGATGTTACAGAAAATCCAATAGGATTCGACACCCAATATTACAAGTCCCGGCGGTTAATGAATTTTATGTTATTTAGATGTGACACTCTGACATAGTCGCCCTCAAATAAAACGCACGTGTCGCCATAAGAGGTGAACATAAAAAAAATGGAAAAAAATTTTTTTTTCATTTTTTAATAAAAAAAAATTGACTGCCCCACTGTTATACGTTCGCGGGGAAATATTACAAAGAGAGGGGAAAAAAGAAGAACTTGAACAGTACCATTCTACGACAAAGTATCATAAAGCATTGTTCATAGCCGCGTACCGATCTAATTTGCATGCCGCAATTTCGGAAGAGATTCAAGAATTAATTGGATGTTAAGCGGCCGGTAAAACTCGAAAAGATGGAATTTTCTCGCGGTCTGCGAAACAGTGAAGATTGAACGGCGTCCGACGTTTCAACCGTTCGGCTTTAATCTGTGCACTGGGTATAACCAGTAACAGTAGGATGTACTGTATAACGAAAGCGTAATGCGTCCCGACGCATACCGACGCCCTTTCATTCTCTGTTAAATATCCAGCATCGATTCTACGGCCTCTCTGTATGTACCTGAATTTGCCAGGTGTACATCTACCTGGATGCTGTATATCTACATATATACGTTTTAAAATATTGATAACCCAGTGGCATTCCGCGACTTCGTTTCTGCTTTCCGGATGCTGCACAAACAAGCAATACTGGTGGGAGATGCTGTTGGTAGTTATCATGAAAGTTTAGAATATATATATGCACAATTGTATAACATATGCACATATGGTAGTATCATAAGGCGCGAAGGGAACTCGAGTTCGCGTCACTCTTTACACGTATAGAATAGACGAGCAGCGCGACATTTTCGCTATTGAAACGACAATTTTTTCACATTGTCAAGCGACGCCGACGCCCGACGTCGACTTTTTATCTCTATTGAACGAAAATTTCGATAGAGTTATACCGACTCGGTTATACTCGATGCTTTTGTCGCTAATATTATTATTATTTTCGTCTTAACATTTTCACGTAATAATTTCGCCATTTTCTCACGGTAAAAATTAATTCTTTCAAATTTACTCCGATCCTCTCCGCCTCAACCCGGCAGCCTGACCGGCCGCGCATTTCCGTAACCGTTCGCTCCCGCTCGTGCATC
>JARQSW010000686.1:212687-325427 GCA_030142375.1 Calameuta pallipes
CACGTGGATGCATTGACGAAGGGAGGAAAGGTCGAAGGTGACGTAGGTTAGTTCTCGGATTTTCGTTATCGGTCTCGAATTAAAAAAACTACCTTAGAATACATATATGGTACACACAATAGGATATATACCAAGCAGTAAATTTCTAGTTCATTTCCGGATACTTTCGTAGTTTTCCCAAGCGTGAAAAAGTTTAGCGCTCGACGTCCTCGTCCGTAGTCTTGGATACTCCGTGTTCGGAGACACCCCGGTGTATCAATGGGAGGTTGAGGGGGACGTCTCTGGCTCCTCCTGAAAAGGGGTTCGCGTTGCACCCGACGCCAGGACGTTCTTTGCAATGCATACAAATAACGCGTTTATCCAGGTTTTCTACGGTCTTATAAAATTGCTCCAGGAAATTCTCGGATGTCGCGCGGTGGCGGCGACCCCCCCCCCCCCCCCGAGAAAATCCTCGAGTACGGAGGAACCACGAGAGGAAAGGGTTTAGATGAGGTATGGGGTAGAGATTCGCGTCCAGAATGAAATCCTGGTGGCTGTTACTACCCATTTATATATGTATATATATATATATCCACACAGCTGTATACCGGATGAGTCATAACGAGCGTCGGTAATTTGTTTCCACTAGACGAGTAAAGGGGGGGCAAGAGGTACAATTTATCGTATATAAATCATTTAGATTGGGCATTGTTATTTCGCAACAAACTCAAGTCGGTCAAACTTCTAGGGGTTGCTGTCGCATAGACTCCTGGGTCCTATAGCCGAAGTCCCGTTTGAGCGTCGTACTTGATAATCCTTTCATTTGAATTTTAAAGGAGGGAGGTGGGGGGGGGGGTGGGAGGAAAGAGGTCGAAGCCATTAAAAATTTTGCGAGCCTCAACTCGCCATCTGCTCCGGAACCAAGGAAGAAAGCTTCAAGAGGTTTCGTATGGGGTGTGGATTAATAATGCATGTAAAAACACAGCAGTCTGGATCACGCACGATGAATACTTTATGCTCGAGTACAGCCCGTGTCTTAGTCGCGAGTGTGTTTAGACGATCGGGTAGAGGTAGGAGCTCTGGAGCGCTGGAGCACCGGAGCGCTGGAGCACCGGAGCGCTGGAGCACCGGATAGACCAGGTCCCCAGGTCTTCGAGTAGGGGGTCGAGAGGATGCGTCAGCTTGCACCCTTCGCTACAGAGTTAATCGTATCCGGTATCCTTTAGGATTTAGGGGTTGTTGATGGCGATAGGAGGGAGGGGATGAAGGAGATAGGAGCTTAACAGGGTGGTAATTTAATCGTATTTTCTCAATATTGATACTACCCCTAGTGCCTACCCCCTTCGCTAGGGTAACTAGACAGCCAATGAAAATGCAGTTCTTTGCGAATGTTAAACGCTCGTTTAGAAGGCTCGAAAGACAATAATGCTTTATTGCGCCGGTCGTAGCCGTGCTATATGGGTACTGTGGGGGAGAGTAAAGCACACCCCTTGTTCCGAGCGAATGCCTCGAGGCCAAATGAAAATTTTCCATTGGATCTCTCAGTCTTTTACTCCGTCTGCTTGCCTGTCGTCTAGGTTAGGGTAAATTTTCCGAACGTTTATTTGCCATGAAAATATTCGGGGAAGCGTGCTTGTCCGCTTGGTGGATTCACCTTTTCTTCTTTCTTTCATTTTCTTTCTCTTCTCCCCTTGGAAAAGGCTGGAAAGAAGACTAGACGCGGAAACATTGCGTATGGTAATTCATGGGACGTCTCGCTCTGGCAGTACGCCGTAATATGGGGATGAAAATGACTCCCGGGTTGGGTATCTCTGGCACGTGTAATATTTTCAAGGTCGCGGATGGGCGGAGGGGAGAGAAGGGGTTGGAGGATTTTCGAAGGGAAAAGACGAAACGAAGTCAAAGATACGAGAAAAAAGTATGGCGAGGATCCTGAAGAATCATTTAGGTAGAAGCCATGATCCAGTTACAGGATCATGCTTCAACCCCTGCTACTACAACCCCTGTATAGGGTTGATAAGGAGAAATTGAGATGCACAAAACCCATCCGAATGGATGACGGTACTGGATAGGGGATTTAACGAAATTAAAAAGAAAAATTTTAAAGCTCACGATCATCATCGTTCATTGCTACGAGGCAAATTATGTAATTGATTTCAATTTTGTCACCCTCTATACACCGAAGCTGGACGTGTATGGGTATTATCATGTCGACAAGGGACGAATGAGACGAGACGCTTTCAACGTCGCCAGACCGGCGATCGACGAACGCATGAGGGGAATCTACCACTGGAATAAGATTTGGGTCAAAGGTCATCGTGGAAAACCCTAGGATCGCTTAAGCCTGATGGCCCTAAGGGACGTGACTTGGTCTAAGCTATTTCCCTTGGATCCCTCAGCGAATTCGATACCCTTCCTGTCAAAGGGCAGATGCGATTGGCCTGCATAAACTCCGTCGTTCCAGACACAAAGAGGAAAAAGGACGCTCGTGTATTACAGGAATAACCCGACGCTTTACTTAACTTTCTCTTATCGGTTTAAACGACGGAGGTTCGGTAAGGTCAAGTGCTTTCGAAAATTTGGGGAATCCATCCAATATACGAAATGGGTGGTTATTTTTTTTTTTTTTTCTTGAATAACGAAAAGCAAATTTCTCTGCAAACGTTATATATGTATATATCCACAATGTCCAATAAGAGGCCAGATGCTTTGACGAGATCGTTGCACACGTTTTCTCTGTTCCCATCACGCATGATAGCAATTAAACCAATTCCTTAATGGGGAATGGAGTGGGGGTAAATGAGTGCGGCTAGAAGAGGGGAGGGGAGAGGGTTTTAACGTCGAGGGCAAAAAACGTATTGAATCGCAGGATGTGAGTCGTAATGTCGATGTGTCTTTTATTTTGTGGCAGAGAGTGCGATGCTTGGTGTGAGTATAGAGAGTAAGTGTTTCAGAGAGAGAGAGAGAGAGAGAGAGAGAGAGAGAGAACGAGAGAGAAAGAGAAAGAGAGAGAAAGAGAGTGAGAACGAGAGCGAGAGAGTGAGAGCGAAGAGCGTGGGATGATGCTCGATTGTTCTTCCGCGGAAATGACGTAGCTCTAATAACTCCTTAGCCCGAAGTGCCGGTCTTTCGAGGAATAATACAAAACCAAAGTAACAACGCGGCCATTTTTCTATAACGATTACAATTTCTCGTGTCTTTAAGCCATAATTATCATAACCTAACTACTGTCCACCCTACCTGATGTCATACAAGTTTCAGGACGAATAAACTTTTTTTTTTTCCTTTTAATTTTCCCTTTAACTTTTCCTATCATTGTTCACCAAGACGTTTCAGGTTTACCTAATCGCAGACCCCCCTCTCCCCGCTCGCTTAGGCAGTTGCTCTGTTAGTTATCAGACACCGGATATCGTACGAGATTCCCGGTAGAGCCTATAGAGTTCATTCGGTAGCAGAGTCACTGTACGATTTTTTCAACAGAGTCCAATTTCCGGTTGATCCCTCGTAGACACATACAATTCCGAGAACTAGGTACTTGCGACTCCAGTGATTTCATCTTCGTCCTTGATCCCCCCTTTTTTTTTTTCTTCATCCTCATCTACAGTCTTGGTATACAGGATCTGCCAGGAGTAGCAGTAGCAGCAACAGCATAAACAACGGTAGCGACTATTCCTAGGACAGTTTCTCAGGATCCTGTAAGTGTACGTTAGGAGGGTTGAAAAAAAAAGCGACAAGGGTAGTACCGAGCTACGGGTGTACCTCCTTTAAAAGTTTCTCCTGGTATCTGTCCTAGTAACCAGGAGCATTATTTTACGAGAGGAAGTTACTGTCTAGTAGTGAAACCCAAAACCACTGTGAAATCACCTTAAACCCTTACGAGGGGGGAGGGGGGGCTAAAGGAGGGGAGGAGGCACTCCCCTTGCTCCGTCTTAAAGAAACACTTGAAACTAGGGTCAAAGTGGATTATCATTACGGATCTTAGTTGCATCGAAATACCTGGGTAAAATCTACCCGGTAGTTCCGTACACGTAGAACTTCCCGGGTAGCCTGGGTCTTACGACACCCCAGGGCGCCACTAGGCGAACTCGTATCTCTCTCTCTCTCTCTCTTTCTCTCTCTCTCTCTTTCTTTCTCTCTCCCTGTGCTTAACAACAAAGAAGTTCTCGGAATCATGCAAATTTGACAAATCTTCCTACGCAACGTCTCCTGGTATATATATTGTGCTACGCTATGTAGTATATATATATATATATATCAGCTACCAACCTATATCTATATATTTAGTGTAGCTACATGCTTCACGTCACAGAATATCCCCAGCATCTTCCAAAAAGATTTTCACTGCTCCTCTCACCTTAATGGATTGTACTGGAGAATATATAAAATTGTAGCGAGGAGGAAATAAGAGAGCAAAAAAAAAGAAGACAAATACAGGTAAAAATGAAAAATCATCTCCATTATCTTTTACAACGGATTATGGTTATCTGCCAGAGACAGTTAAATTTTTATCTGCCTGCTATTATCATCCGATGATTTCTATTAGCTGCTAATGACTGTTTAGATAAATCGATGCACCCTTTCACTCTCTTTCGTACGTATCAGACCACATATCCGTATAGTTCATTCAGCCGTGACCTTTTACTACATTGACCTCTCGAAGGTTTCACCCATGACGAATCTTATGCGCGAGTGTTTTTTTCTTCGAGTCTTCGAAAGTCGTCACGGAGTCTCAGGTGGGTCTTGTATATGACGACATGACGACTCCCTTGTATCAGGGTCTTTGTAAATGTCCCGAAGTCTCGCAGGCAGTAAGCCAAGCATAAAATCATTTATCTCCGGGATAAGCATGGAAGAATGACACTCTTTCTTCCGTCTTACATAGATTTAAAGTTTCTCTCTCCTTTTTTTTTCTTCTTCTTTCTTTTCTTCCTCTTCTCCGTCTTTCTCGGTCACCTTAGCTTTCCCTTTGCTATAGCTCCTTCCGAAGGCACCGTGTTCATAACTTATCTCGGTTACCGGCAGCAAAGTTTTGTACCCCATTCTTCGCTGGGGTCCAGGACATTGGATGCTGCTGCAATCCATCAAGTCATCTCGTCGAGTCCGTCAGTCGCGCCTTGAAGATACTGCCTGTTAAAATTGCTTCACTTTTGTACTGCTTCTCTCTCTCACTCCTGCCTGTCCTTCGTATATTACGAAAAGCAGGACACTCTGCGAGTGAGAGAGAGAGAGAGAGAGAGTGTGATATTTTCAGGATCGATATGGGATAACGACAAGTAGCACGGGGATGTGGGTATGAAACGAGCGTAGAGGGATATTAAAGTTATGTGTTTTGCATAATACCTCCTTGTTAAAAAAAAGTTAACTTTTTTTGTCTGCTTTACCACAGACACCGGTATCACGGATAACCCGACTATCTTATATCGTTTGGAAAATTCAAACTTCTTTTCCACTCACGTCCCTTCGATTCAACCCAAAAGCTTCTTCCCATCTGCTTCCCGCTTGCGGAAGATTGGACGTTCTTTATAGTTCAATTGTTCCAGGACCAGACCGAATTGCCATTGGCCAACTGCCAGTTGCGGCTAATGAAACTGAGGCAACTGGAATATAATTGTAGATTGTTATTGTGATTATGATAATTTTGAATTTTTTTTTTTTCCATCTCATCTTTACCGTATCGTAATATCTTTTTTGGTCTTTAATAAATTCATTTTCTCACCTGGATCCAGAATTTGATAGCGGCTGTATATCCGTATGGCTATAGACATGTAAAATGGTCTAGGTAACGTAAAAGGCTGGATCGTTAAGAATGTAAACAGAAGTAGCTCGTTAATGGAAACCGCAGACATCCAAGGTATTGTCAAGAGCGATTAACCCAGTTTGAAACTAAAGGGGCTAAATGGCGAGGAGGGAGTACGGTAGAAATCACGTACGGTCTTATCTGCATCCGAGCTTCCGGTTGCATAATTTCCCAGATAAATTTCAACGTGGCTACGAGATGTTCCTGGGAATTAAAAAAAGATATATATATATATATATATATATATATATATATATATATATATATATATATATTAAGAGCCACGTACAAAGCTTTCGTATAAATATACCTGCACCTCGACGAAGGTCCGAAGTTGGTATTAGATTTCATCCTGAGGCTTTGGAACGTGTCTGGCCCATTACGTGTTTCCCTGTCAGTCTGACTGCTGGCTCTGGCGAAATCGTTAGAAAACGGGAAAAACACGTAAGACTCAGCGCTAAGAAATAAAAAAAAAGTTTGGATTTTACGAGGTTCGAGAAGTACTAGTTTAATCCTTCAGGCGCCCATGGAGCCTGGCCTAACGCCAACCGCAACTGAGAGAATTGAAAATGATTGTTACTCCGATGAATGCTGGGAAGATACATTTTTCTTTTAGTATTATAAAAAAAAAATTTACATTTTCGTCCGATTGACCTGTCGTTTTAATAACTTTGAAATTGACTGGAGAAAATTTTTTTGTGAGAAAAAAAGGCGACTGCTTTTTCTCATTCAAAAAACAAATCTTGTGATTATGGAAATTCTTTGTGTGTTCGCTAAAATTTATCTTATCTTCGACCCAAGATAAACTTCGAACGTTTTGGAAATTCCAGGCCTTAGAATTTCGCTGAATCCTCTTACCGTGCCAGACTTAATCTAGAAAGCCGATAATTATAGAGTTTGAGATAACCTCAAAGGAGCACAGAATCCTTTATCCGTGGAATAACGCACAGGATGTCTAATGTGTACACACTGGGCCCCCGGGGATCTATATTAGAAATTAATTTGCATTTAGATAGAAATAACAATGGCACTAGTTAGATTTGCGTTTTCGCCATAGGCATTAGGTCATATCACATTATCCAGTGTAAGGAAACATACCAATGCGAAATCTCTAGCAATTCGGGCTGCCAGACGTCTATACTTCGTTCAAGTTAATTCAAACGTTTCCAACCGTCAGCACTCAGTCCCAAGAAAGTCCAGGAACGACGGAACGTGGAATGGATGGACTTTGGATATGGATGAACCGACCGTATAGAATTGAATTTTATAAAAGAATTGAAACGTTACCATATACGTATATACATATATGTCTGATTACATATATGCATCCTCGTTCCAGTTAACATACGTGAATCCTGAAGGAATAGTAGCGACGTTAGACTTCGTCGAGTAGAAGAAGTCTGTCTGTACTTCAAAGTCACTCAACGTATGTACAAAGTCTATGCGTTTAAGTGTCCTCGAGAACAAGGCTCAATGGATAACATATAGGATATCTGAAAACAAAGGCTTTGAGGTAAAAGAAGAATTAAAAAAAAAATTTTATACTATACTGCAAGCCAGTGAATCTCAGGAATGACGAGCGGCTGGTTGATGCGATTTAGATATATCCCAACGATTCTCTTCCTTCTTCTTTTTATTGGTATCAGGTGAGTAGTCGCGAGAGAGGGAGAGAGAGAGAGAGAGAGAGATAGCGAGAGAGTAATAGAGGGAGACAGGGGGCAGTGTAAACCTTTCAAAGGGATACCCGACGCGATGAAAGGCTTGGTCTGATACAATGGAAAAATGCGCACAGTGCTGCTGTGGGTCACCGGCGTGTTATTATCAAACAAAAGGGGGGGAATGGCGTGCTGGAAAGTGTAATAAAAAAGTAAATAGAAACGAGCGAGCTTAAGGTATCATATACCTGACAATGCAGAGATCAGAGAGCGGGGGAGCCAAAGGCCATGGCTCGGCTTGGTGTCATTGTCTTCCGCGCGGAGCGCTGCTGGGCCGTAGCGCGGAGGTGAGTGTCGCGTCTAGAGTCTTACATATTGTATAGTCTATGGGCTTTGAAGGGCATAGCGTAACGGAGAACGCGCGTGGGACGCTTCACACGTGTATATCCACCTCGACGCTTCTTTCTGCAAGAAAATCCGGTGTCCTACGTCACTTCCCGTTAAATTTGAGACGAGACCACGTCAGCCCGAGTGATTCAGCCATGAAGGAACACGTACAATTATTGAATTTAATATGAATCCGCAGTGAGTACACGAGCACGGACCATGGACTCCGCTTTGACGCAGACGGGGCGACGCGTAGCGGCGGTTAATCGAAACTATCGTAAATATCAGCTGCAGCGTACATGCTAAATTTATATAGGTTATTTATTTCTTTATTTATTTTTTTTATCAGCGTATTTATTTCACACGGATCATCGCTTACTTTGTCCTCTCTCTCTCTCTTTATACATATATATATATATATTAGCAGTATCCCTTTGCCATACGCAATCGAAATTTCCACGCTGACGTGTGCTGGTTCGATTCGTCAAATTCCATATAAATGGGAAATACGTCGACGGAAACGGTCCAACGGGAAATACTCCGAATGCCCTCGGGATTCTGCATCGACGCAGCGTATCGTGGCGCTCTGTATACATATATCCTTTACCGTTCGTGCTTTTCACACGATCCATACGTTTACTTCTCCAATCATTTTATTGGATCCGTATACCGTCCGGTGATTTCCTGCCGCGTATCGTCCTACGCTAATTAATTAACCCAGAGCACCGATTGCCTAACCTGAAAATTATACGAGTGGGGACTCGGGGACGAGTCCAACCTAATTGTTCCCGGTTCTGAGGTACAGCCGGAAGTTAAGTAGCAGATAGAAGTGGAAAGATGGTCTTGCAGGAACGATCGCGCCGCCATAAGGCGACCCTAACCAGATCAGTCTAAAGATAGGGCGTCCTCAGGCGTCTTCGGCCGTCTTCGGTCTTACCAAGCCGAGGATTACCCGTGGGAGAGTCCCACACGGGGCACACACCGGAACAGACCTCCCGCCCCCCTTACCCCTCAAAACTTAAAAGTCCCGTCCCAGAACGGAAGTACGGGGCAGGTGAAGATTGCCAAGGAGGCCAAGGGTCGACGGCTACGTCGTCCTCTTGGCATTAGTCATATCCCAGTCGAAAAGGACAACGGCCTATCCGTTCAGTACAGTAAATATTTTTTATTCCATTCCGCCCCCACGTTCACCCCTATTCGTTCCCCAAAATTCGACCACCCCACATACTACCCTCGTTACCCACACGTCACCCAGATTCTATCCGTATGGAAAAAAAAATTACATACGCGAGCGCATGTGCCTCCCCTTCGTTCTCGTTCGCGGAAACAAGTGAATTTTTTTCAAAAAATATATATAAAAAAATAATCCACCCTCAGCTACTACTTCCTACACCTAATTATATAAAATACAATACACACTGTGTCCGGACTTTACCACACTTAGCCCCTTACTTCTTACACACATGTCTATACGTAATATAGTTGAGACTTTTCCCACACTCCAAAAAGTATAAATATTTATCTCTTCCATCCACCTTCCACGAGGGTTCCCTCTTACGTCTCAAAGTACTTGTACAATGTCTCGTAACACCAACCATAAGATCTTTAATGTCCCAGCCCTCTGCAGGAGTGGGAGATTACAGTAGATCTTGACTAATTGGTGATAAGGACACGCGAGCTTCGTCATAATTTTACTAAGGGTCCTTCGTACATACCCAATACCTACCAGTAACCCAGGGAGTAGGGATTAACTCATTATAAATCTAGCATAAAATGAATACCAAACACACACGCTGTATCTAAAGAAAAATATAGTAATTAAATGTCGCATAAAATTAAGCTTAAAAATCCTTCATTTGCTCTAATTGCATCGTGCCAGATTACACCAGTCGGTTTAACAGTCTAGGATTAGCACAGGCAGAATGTCAATTGTACGCCGTGTTTATCGGAGGCGATAGGTTACGCACCGTTGGGTTGTGGTATCTCTGCCAGGATCTGCCAGGGATTGGTTGAGTGGATAAATACGTATATACATATGCGTGTGTGTATATATATATATACACACATATATGTATGAATGCGGCAAGGAACCAATGGACCTCCCCCCCCACTAAAGCCCCAAGTATACCCAGTGTGTACCTCATCAAAGAAGCAGTCAGAATCTCTCCTAGGGAATCTCAGGTGCGCAGTGCTGCCAACCCGCCAGGCTTTGAACTTCCAAGCAGCAGGCAGGTTCGTGAGAATACTTACGGCAGAAGTGGCGCAAATATGGAGTATTCCTCGTATGCTTGTCAAAAGGCATTAACCGTGCCTTCATCAGATTTACCATCAAGTGGTACCGCGGTCGACCGATAACCGTCCTTACGCTACTGATTAGGTATAGCGTGTTTCTAATGAATTTCCCAGTCTGGCTGGAGATCTAATCATTTACATTCAGGGTTCGGTCGCTTTGTATTACATATATGTGTATATGTATATTTGACGTTACTTACCGTAGGAAGCTTAGAGATAACCTCCTTGTGCTAATTAGTGAAATAGTCTCATTATCAGCTGTGTATTATCTCTGCTTGGAGTGTATGTTTTGGGGTTTTTTTTTTCAAAAAGGGTTCATATATTTTGGTTACTATAGTCGAGCGTTGATTGTGCTTTGGTTTTATTGGAGGAAAAAAAAAATTTTTATTGTCCCACCTGGTCATTCCGATTGGACAGTGGTTTTCGCACTCGCCACTCAATTAACATGCAAATTCTGTAGGGAGTCGACGTTAATGTCTATCGGGTGGGCTTTAGTTTAAGCTGTAAATGATATTAGTGTATAATTTTGATTACGTGTAAATTTGTATTTTTTTTTTCTTCTTTTTTTGACGCGTCAAGAATTAACGGGGTTCGCCCACGTCACTTTTAGTTATTTCGTATCTCTCCTTTTTTCTTTTTTCTTTCGGCTCTGGCTTATATTGGAACTTCCTGGCGCGCACGATGGCCATCTGCTTTTACGGCTACTAAAAAAAAGTGCCGGTCCCTGGGTAAAGGTCTTACGATACTTTAAGAGAGTCCCCTCGTGAACGGAAGAAAGTGTCATACCGAAAATAACCCGGGATATATCCGGGATTAACCGCGAAAATGGTAACCCCCTTCTTCTATAAGTCAACCTTTTTTTTTTTCTTTTTTTTTCACTCTCAGCACCTTTTCGATCTCAATTTCTATAGTGCGTTCGACGTAATGACGGTAAGAGGGGGGAAGGGGGGTGGGGCTTGCGATGGTTCGGTGGTCACAGAGAATTCAAGATAAAATTCTGTATTTCTTGTATATGTATTGGAAAATACGAAAATTCAATGTCTCCATTTTTATAGGGCTAGAACGTAATGATTTTTAACTTGAATTTCAAGGTTTTTCTTTCCGTTTTAACTAATTAAGTTTCGTAAGAAAAATGTGGAAATTTTTTGTTTAATCCCTGTATAACCCGTGCCTTTCCTATTAATATTATGATTATCGTCACCGAACCTCTTTAAGGATAAATGGTGCTTGCCATAAATCATAATAATAGGGGTGAATGCGATAGGGGTTTCCGGGTGAAATTCCCGAATATCTATGACGCATAGTCGAATTAGGGGCAGGGGTAGATATAGAGATACAAAAAAATGATTATTAAAAAAATGGCCTACCATAGTCAATGACGATTGGTTTTTTTTCAGGTTGGAAAAATTTCCCAAAAAAATTCTGCTACCCTCGTATTTACGCGAATGGCGAACAAGCAGATTTTTTTTTTTTGGAAACAACCCTCAGAAACTTCATCGCTGTCGCGTGTCGTAAATCAAGAGTTTATAGCATTCCAGATGAGATTCCCCCAATACAGTCTGTTTCAATCGTAAATGTCCCGAATCAGCGTTACCACCATGAGCCAGAGAAAAAGTAAAGGCAGTGATCGAATTACTTACCAATAAATTCGATTCCGCGATCGCGCACGAATTCGTATGATATTTATAAATGTTCTGTAAACTTCGAAGCAATCGAGCGAATTTGTTAATTGAAAAAACCGTTTATTGATATAGAAATTAAATTTCACCGTTACCCCCATTCGATCGGCGATAATAATAAATCGAGTTTACCCAGGAGGTAATGAAAATTTCATAATTACCACAAACCCATTACATCGCGCTAAACTTTCACATACTATCGTCAGTTATGGTTCGCGCGTGGGAATCCCCGCCTAACGGGGGAATATTAATGCAGGTAACAATGTCGAAAATGCGCGAGCACGAATCGTCCCTGTGGCCCAATAAATGCCGAGAACCTCCACCCCTCGCTGTGCAAACGACACCATAATCTCGTCCATATAATGAAAAAAAAAGAAAAAAAAATATCGTAATACCAACCTAGAAGCACCAACGGTCGCGCAGCGTTACCACAGCTGTATCAGTAAAAAATCTTTACCGCCCATGCGTACGCCTCCTCGCTCGACGTCGCTGTCCGCCATGATTTTCTGTCCTACGTGAAATTGAGTAAGAATAAAAAAAAGCCAGCGCAGACAAAAAAAAAGGAAAAAAAGAGAAGAAAATTCGTGGAAAACTTGACGGTTCTATTAAAAAGACAAAAATCAGTCCGATAAGGGTAGCCATAACAAAAATTTATCTCAGTTGGTTAACTAGATTTCTTTTTTTTTTTTTGGCTGATCTTGCTTGACCTCGTTCAATCTTCTACGTCGTTTAATTATTTATTATGTCATATGGATTCAATTTTGATACCACTAAACGGCAGTTCGCTCCGACTGATTAGAAGAAGAAGAAAGAAGAAACAGTGTTTATTATGTATTTCATCGTAGCTACGGCTCTGTGTTTGCACGCTGTACATATTGAGATTAAGCTACAGTGATTTATGCGTAGGCATTTCAGTGCCTTGGAAATCAATATTTCTTTGTGGACTCGAAACGCTTGAGGTTAAGTTGGGCAGAGTATAGGTCGTCTCCGTCTTCCGTCGTGTCGCCATTCGCGAAGCCAGGCAAAGTTTTTAATTTCGTACGGTAATGGCGAGCCCGCAGCCAGATATTCTTTATTGCGGCCTTCTGGCTCCTGTGAACTTTGCCAAACTTTCCGTAGTCATTCTCCCGCGTGTATATATGTATATACTATCCGACGATATATTCTATATGTACATAGCTTGAACGAAGGTGGAAAACTAGAAAGAAGTTTAAGGAGCAGTGCCTATATAACCTATAAGCTCTAACGTAGTAAGTAAAAGCGAACTATACCTCGAGGAATAAAGGTACACTAGCAATCCCAAAGGAAAAGGGCTTAATTTAGGTTAGAAACCACTATTAATATCAAACTCCAGGGCCAAAAGGTGGTTAAGCTGGATAGGAAGTGTCTCGAGTAGTCAAGTTGTCTTGTACTTGTAAAAGTTTCCGTTTTAAGTTGGCAATTGTGAAAAGTGGGCGATTCAAGGAATTTTTTTTTATTATATTTTAACTTTTGCTTATAGTCCGTCTTGGAGAATGTCAATTTCCGGTTAGACAAACTTTTTCCGGTTTGCTTACGTACGCTGCTGCGTGTACCGTAGTTTTTCAGGTCTCTCCACGTGTGGACCTAACCACTCGTTTATGTTTTTGCAAGAGTAAAAAAAAGATAAAGAGAGAGACAGTGCAAGTTCAGACTATCGTAAGAAGAAAGGATTTGCTGAACCAACAAAATTAGTATTTTCTCGCTTGGGCAAGCACAAGCGAGTCTCCACGTAACGACATATACGAGAGGGATAAAAAACGAGAAAATCATCCCTCCTATATGAGCAACAACAATTGTTTACCTTTCGTAACGATAACGTTGTTCGTTCGAGTCCAAAAGCTGCTTTGTCGCTTTTCACAATACCTTCTGTCGCTACTATGCGAACAAAACCGAACCTTGATATCTCTCTACGCCAAACACATACCTGTACCTTCTTTTTTTTTTCTTGCTGTCACCTTATTCCCTTTCACGTTCTAACCTAACCCCCCCCCAGTACTCACTTTGGAAGCTGGCAATTGGAAATGTAATTGAATTTATCACAATTTTTCTTTTTCACTTTGGCTGTTTCTACACTTCCAGTCAAACCGAGAGACACTTAGGATTTATAGGTTAGGTTTACCCTTTTTTTGTTTTAAGACAATTCTTCTTGACGCCTGTATATATCAATCCACGTGGTACTGTCTTGGCACAGTGTGGTTATGGCTTTGGTTTTTTTTTTTAATTCGTCTTATAAGTTTTCACGCACTAGATGCTCACTTGCCGTCAGATCGTCCCCGCGTTACAGTAGCGACGACGCCAACTTCAGACCGAAGCGCCATCTCGATCCTATCGAATGTCACGTGCGACCTGAAGTTGGATGCGAATTTGAAGGAGGATTGAGAAGACATTCAAATTTGCATATCGCCGTAGTAAACAAAGCAGCCCTGATGGGTGGTGAATTTTTTTTTATTTCTACATATTCCGCTCCACTTTCTTTTTATAGGTTATGTATACGTTTTACGATCGACTGCATTTCTTTGCTCTTTATACGGAATATTCTCGCGGTGATTTCGGCAGACAATTATATTTAACTTTTGTTACTTTTTGCTGTTGTCGATTCGTAAGATTGTTATTCTGTATCCAATATATATGTCACTTTTATGGATTCGTTCGAAAACTTGTCTACGTGGCTGGTTTATTTAATGGCATACGTTGTACTACCACGAATTCAATTTCCGGACCACTTTCTCCTTTGGACACAAGAGAAACGAAGACAGCCTTATACAAAAATTATTACCAAAGTCAAATGCACCACAGGGGATGATGTCGTCGCGTGGGCTTTTCTATCAACTTGTTATTTGGTAAACAAGCCAATGGCTGTCACTCGTCCATAGATATTTATATTTCTGAATTTTTCTAACAGACTTTTACAAAATGCATGACTGTCGTGTGAGCTCACCTTTAAATCTATTTTTCAAGCTTTTATATAAATTTTTTTTTTTTTTCATTCATGATACTTTGGTAATTCTTATACCCACCTGTTTTTTCCCATGTAAATAAATACTAGTCAAATAGAGTGGCGGGAAATATGAATTTCCTCTAAAAGCATAGCAGAAAAAAGTACCATTCATACTCCACAACGAAGGACTTCGCTAGTCGATCAATGAAAACTGCATTTGCCTCGTAACTATTTATTTTCCCCGCCTTCCTAGTAGAACAGGTCAGGGTCGTTCCGATGGGAGCGAAATAAAAAGAGAAACAAGAGAAGAAAACGAGGAAGCGCAAAATGTAGCTTCAATGGAGGTAACGCGTAAACGGGCTGTTGGCTACCACGAGAATGTGCTGTAGAGGAGAAAAAAAAAAGAGACATTAAGCACCTATTGGATAAGGGTTGGAAGTAATCGTTACCCAGGATAATTTTCCATAGTGATAATTTTTCCAAAAATACGTAAAACAATTCATAATCATCATCGTCGTCGAAAAACATTAATTTGTCTATAAATAATGTACAGTTCGTTATAATCCCATAGTAGTCGCTATGGGGGTACAATTATTCTCATTTGCTCATATCACGTATATAATAAAGGCAGTTACACAGGTAACGACTTGAATTATCGGAAACGTACTTTCGCACATAAATTACATACAGGTAATTGCGCACGCAGCCTAAGAAGAAAACCCATCAACGATCAGCTAAGAGAATTGCCAACAATGAGACTTCCCGTCAAGGTTAACCTCGTCGTTATAAATACCGTTATTATTATTATTGCTGTTGTTATTATTATATGCCAGATAATATACAGCTTCCGTTCAAAAGTTTCAGTCCGGCGCGTCACATTGACCAACAGCAGATACAAAGTTCTTCTCACTCGTATTTACGGCTGGTTAATCTCGGCGCGTCCGACGTCGCCTGCAAGTTGCGCAGCGACAATATATTTTCGTAAAATTTTCTTTTGCTCTCTCACAAACTTTCTTCCCCGGCGAAATGACATTGGCGAAGAACAATCGACGCTCGAGATGGGGTCGGTGCCATAGGGGATGCTAACCCCGAAGTCAGCGCTTAAACTTCTCGTGGACTTTGGGTCCTGACTCTTGGAGACGCCGGCGACGCTCCTCATCCCGATTTATCCTGTCAGCCCGATAAAATAAATTACCGAGTAATAATGCCTGGAAGTCCTCGCGACAAGAAAACCACCACCACCCCTTCCTCTCCCAGCATCCCTTCAAGTGCTACCCTCATTTTGCAGGCTACTCAATGTCGCTAATGTAGAAGCTTAATTGAATAAGAAAGAGACCCTCTGATCGTTTTACGTAATTTTCATAATGCTCGACATGCTTCCTGTCTGGCTGTAAGTCCTACGGGGAAGCTCAGTGTTATTTAAGAGGATATTATATTAATATGGTCCAGACGTCACATAGTTGACTGGCGAGATAAATTTTCTACCTGGGTGTCATCTTCTTGCGAGTTCGCCGTACATGGTAGTCCCCTCGATCTGCGGATCTCGTTAC
Organism: Calameuta pallipes; assembly: GCA_030142375.1. Taxonomy (NCBI): domain Eukaryota; kingdom Metazoa; phylum Arthropoda; class Insecta; order Hymenoptera; family Cephidae; genus Calameuta; species Calameuta pallipes. The sequence goes on from JARQSW010000686.1 coordinate 228,986, forward strand.
TCGACTATACACGTTGCTTTAAGCGTATCTAACGATATGTTAGGCACGTTTCACGGCACTTAACTGCCCACTGGCCACGACGACGCTTACCTGCGTACGCCAATCTACAACACGATCTACGTATATTTACAGCCTGCAGGGCTGCAGTCCGCGCGACGCGCGTGCAGCCCGTGCGCGCCTTGTACCTTCAATGAGAAAAATAAATCTGACGGACGTCGCACGCGCTGCTGATATCCTGCGAGTTCAACTACCTTCGTTAGTCGAGAGACCAGCGGACAGGATCGATCGATTATTAATTAACGAGATCGAACCGCGGATAAAATAGCGTTTCTCAAAATGCCACGTGTCGGAGAAATGAAAAATTGGAGCCACCGTTAATTATGAAATCAGCCGCCATTTTCCATCCGATTAAATCGCAGGCGACATCTGCCGTGTATTATTCGAAATTATAGGTAAAAGACTTAGTCCCCGGGTTCGCTTCTCTACGTCGTCTCGATATAGGGTGGAGACGAATTTACCTATTGGTTATACATACAATGTTATGGGAGTCTGCGCGCTTGATGAATGCCTTCTGGCATTAAGGTGAACCCGCAGTGGCTAACGACCGCAACCGAACAATGAATATGACCTTAACTTTGGCTCTGTCTTCGGTATTCGACCGGGAAAGGCTTGTTCCTCTAAGACTTTAGCAGAACTATTCAAACTCGAATACTGCCTTTCGCTCCCTAGGGACTTAATGACTCTGGCCTCTTAGAGAATACACTAATTACCAAGCAAAGTGTGCCGTCCCGCTTCTACGTATTTTAACGTTGCGCCTCCTTCCTTCACGAGGGCGGCAAAGCATTGTGCTTGTCTCTGCCCTGTCGAGATATTACACCAAGGAGGCACTCGGTGCTCTACGTCAACTCGTTGGACCCCTCTTCACGGCAATTTCCTAATGGAGCATAATGAGTAGAAAACCGTCCTGGAAAAGTTGATGAGTCTTCACCGAACGAGGGATGGTCACTACGGCCATTTCCTGTATCCTCCTTCTGGTATTTCCGGCCGATATCTTCGATTCTGCTCAGTCGTATTTCGTAGCGTCCCTCACTCTTAGTGCCTTTTCGAGGCTTTTAATAATTACTTTATTATCTGTATTACAAAGCATAATATTCATTGGGTTAAGTTTGACACTGTACGTGTATTATAATATATCAAGAGGATACTTATTATGTCATTAATTCTTGGTACTTGGTGATACAGTCTATAGTCTCTGTGGAGTAAGTTAGTATAATACGTAATATAATACTCGGGACGATCAAAGTTAATTCATACTGCAGACTCGCACGTAACTGCAGCATCTCGATGAATGAATGAGAACCAGTCTTGCGAGTTGTTGCTCTCGGTAAAAGGGAGAAAATAAAAGAGAGACGCTCTTCTAGTTGCGACCAACCAAGCGTAGCAAGAGGCATCTGACTTTGAATTATCAGATTTCAAAGAGATGCTGCTTTTGCTCTTCTAATCCAAGTATGTAGTGAGCACTTGACTATCACTGATGCCGTGTTGCTTCTTCGACTGTAAAAAGCGCCATCTAGATCATTTAACAGCCTTTACGGTAATTCATCTTTTGCATGTCGATTCAAATCTGGCGCCACTGATCTTCGAGTATACGATTTCAGCGCGAGAGTATTTTTCTTCTCTTGGATTTTCTTTTTTGTCTTTATATCACATCTGGTATGTCTTTTGTATTTTTAATTTTATCATAAACGTCATTAGTGCGTTCGTAGTTCCCGGCGTCTCCGCAGGCCACAGACAACGCGAAGCGCTGGCGACTTGGTTTAAAATGGCGGCGCTCGCTTGGCTACAGCACCCGAAGACTCTTCACGACAGAATTCTTTACGTGTATAAAAGTTAATCGAAAATCGTCGTAGTGTTCGTTCACGAAGTTTTTAGTCTATTGTTCGTGGTGCGTGCTTGAATGCCATGACGAATTCATAAATACTTTGTATTCGGATAAAAGACAGTGCTCGCCCAGTGGTCTGTAGACGTTAACCAAAATGTAACGTACTAATGAATTACGTACTTTCCTTATTTTACTTTCTCTTTTGCTCGATCTCTAAGAGATACACTCAGTTTCTATATAAAGCTCAAGCATTTACTCGGTGATACGTAAATATTTAACAGAAAAAGCTTGGCAAGTTCATTACGAGATGGAAAAGCAACTTTTGCCCGGGAAATAAACACGGCGCGGGTTACAAAGAAAAATAATACTCTAATTACTTTAACTCGACTCGGAAGGATCCGGCCGTTACCAGGTAATACATTCGTGCAATTATCATAATTGTAAATTATCAAAGACAGCATGGGAGTAAGAAGCTGTGAGACCGGTTGGCAACGTCCGATTATTTGTTAGTCTGGTTGTCTCGTTGGTTAGTTGTCTAGCTTAGGTTGGTACCCTTAGGCTACATTATTCCAGCTATCCGAGAGACACGAACTGCTTACCATTGATACACCGGACGTGTATTCACTCTTACGGCATAGCGTCCTTTTTATGTCTTACGCAAGTGCGCTATTTCAACACCCTTAATTAGAAATACCGTCGACTCTAGTTTATAAATAAAATTACCTTATACCAATTGCAAACACAACGGCAAGACTTCCAAGCAGCAAAAAGTTTCGTGCGATTCCCTTTCATACTATTTTTTTTATTATTATTACTTAATCATACTCTTCCCACTCATTTCGTTCATTTAAACTGATATCAACATTCCTGCTACAAACTATACGCATCTACCGGCTACTTCTGACTACCTAGCATCTGTTAAAAACATCCTCCCAAAGAACAATCTTGATATTTGAATTTTTCATACACAACGTATCTTTAGCCGCTGCCCTCGTTTAAATTTTCACCTTCTCAGAGTCTCACGTGACTTTATTCTCTGATATCATAAATAATTGCTGCCTCCATAAAAGTATCATGGACTTCGTGGAAAAGTACATACATAGCTTGACGTCTACCATGTAACTTTCTTCAAGCGTTTCTAGCTTAGAAAAACCCTATACAAAGTAGATATATCTATTTACCTGTAGTTTGCTATCCAGATAGTTTCCCATCAGCAGGATTCATCATACGAGCTGTACGATATGCAATGCAAATGCGGGAATTTCACAGGACCTTCCCTTTGTCAGCATGAAATACCGGGGCGTCCTTTACGGACCGTTTTACAGCCGAGTAGCAATTTCTCTTCCATTGAAAATCCGTCGGTTGGTCCTCGTCGATCCAACGGGCGTGACAAGAACGTGCTGAGCCATTCGACATTGCCAATGTCACGCGATTACGTCTGCTGCCTGCGCGTCGTCCAACTGCGTCGATTCTAGAAACATCGCCGACGATGACCTTTCATTTATTTTTCAAACCATCGTCTTGTTTCTTAATTCCATTTCTGTTGTGGAACGATCGATTAAATTAATCGAGTTAATTTAATTGCTACCACTCGATAACTCAAGTGACCCTAGAATTAACGAACTTCAGAGCTCTAACCGTCGAGAATATGCTTTAATCCCTTACGGAAAGATGTCCGAGTGGGCGAAAGGTCACCTAAATGACGTATATACGTGACACCCGTGTCAGACGTCACGACAACTTATCCTAGGGACTTTTGGTGACAGCTTGGTTTAATCCCGTGTTTCTTTGGGACGTGAGCAGAGCTTAATCGCCCTACCACCGTGTAAGAGGTTATGTTGATATGCCTTTTACATACGTGAATCCTCGTGAAGTACGTGACTTTAGACTGTCAGCGAAAATCTACACGATTTTACGAATACGGGACGCTTTAATTTGTTCCTAATTACACGAGTTACCGTACCTCAGCACTGTTATCTGTACATATCCCAGTTATATACCAGATTGGTAGGTCGTACATACCAGACATCCGTTACACGAGACAAGGGTGAAAATTAAAGGAATTTTCGCCTTAAATATTTAAAATAGTACCTCTATAGATATGCCTCTTTTCTCTTGTTAGCAAAAGTGAATCTGACTCCCCCTTTCCTTCCGTAAGGATAATATAAAAATTCTTTAAAAAAAAAAACTCACCAAGACATAGAATAAATTTTACACCCACCACGGGCGGGGGGTGTTAATCTCGATAATACTTAAGGCTCAAGAAAGTTCCGAATAAAGGTGGAAATAGCCAGATAAAGTCGTCACCCGTACAATACATAAAACGCCAGTCTCTCCGATAAGCTATGATCGAGATGCCAGAGTATCGTAAAGTTAGAATTTGAGCCCGAATTTCTAGGTTAGTGTTTAAGGGTACAAATGCCTAGGAGTAGAACGTCAAAGATCGTAGGGTAAAATACAAGGGTTGCCGTAAGGGAATTACATGGCGATATAAACGTGCGAAATTGTGCTATCCGTGGGAAAGACATTTCGCTACCTCAGCGCCATCTACAACCGAGTCCATCGACCAAGAGACATTTGAATTTTCGAAAAAAGCTATTAAATTGTTTTTCATATCGATCCCTTTTCTCTGTCCTTGTCCGATGGGTTGTTCCAGGAATAAAAAAGAAAAGAACAGGGAACCGCTTATTACTTTTGGCAGAGAGAAAGACAGAAAGAGAGAGACGTTCTGGAAACGGGACGGAGCCATTAATAGCGACCGTTAGACGTCGTAGCCGTCGTCAAAGAGACTTCAAGTTCTTCCACATTCTTTCCAAGCGACATTTAAACGACCTGCTCTGAACCTTCTGGCAAATGGCGCGCTTACAATTGCTACTCGCGGTGCTGAACAATTCTAAGGAAAATATTTTAACAAGAACTCACCGGCCGTAGACTGCCGTCTTATCTACAGTTTAATACGTATATGCTTGCCGTGTGTATATATTATAGCGTAACGTATCTTGGCTATCGCTGTGTACCTGCAATGACTTGGAACAATATTAATAATTGCGGGGTCCAATTAAAAGCAGACTAACATTAATAGCCACTGACGTTGATAAAGCTGAAGACTATTATTATTATACGATAATATTCATACACACGCTGAAAGCTCATCGGCGTTTCGTCGTCATCGCGTTATAGAGTAATAAAACTGACAGGATATTTTACGCGGTGAACAATAATAACGAAATAATTGCTTACAAAACTGCACGGTTCGATGTCCATCAAATGGTATATCCGATTTAATCGTACGAGCCAATAAAATGTCAATTAACGTTAGAACAGTAATTAATATCTGCATATCTCGTTTTATGTTACAGCCGACGGCGAGCAGTCCTTCAGAGTCAGGCCGACGAACAATTCGGTTCTGGAAGGCGGTAAAGTGGTGATAGACTGCGAAGTCAATAATCGTATGGGCATAGTACAGTGGGTCAAAGATGGCTTTGCTTACGTCATACAACCAAGTAAGTATATAACTTATTGTAATATGTAAATAATAATAAAAATAAGCACGTTTCTTAAAATCCAACCAGTGGAATCAACTCCACTGGTATCAGCGGAACAATGCTAACTTCGTATTGTCCATTGCAGACGGTGAGATCGTCGGCCATCCCAGATTCAGATTGGTCGGCGACCAGAATTCCGGTGTCTATAATTTGAGAATCACGGATGCCTCTCTGACCGACGATGGAGAATATCAGTGCCAAGTTGGGCCCTATTTGCGGGCCAAGCCAATTCGTGCCAACGCCCATCTCACCGTTATCTGTGAGTACCGTATGGAACGAACCTTTTACATTATATCTATACATACATATACACACATATATATATATTAATATATGTAGGTTACAATTTATACAGGAGTCCACAAAGTACGTACTGACGTACGTACACAGTAATGGCTGAAACTCCTTGGCCGCGGTTGGAACGAACCGTTCCAATTAATGTACAGTGTTACGGCGACTAGTTGATAAAGTTTAAGATATGAAAGGACCTTGTTAAATCTCTAGGAAAATTTAAGCTCAGATTTCTACCCGAAAAATTGATCTGTTTCCTGAGCCAATTGCTGAATGAATAAAGGGGACAGTAATTTCTTGACGTACAATGATAGCACTGCCCCCCCTGTCCCCCCCCGTACAAGGGGGGGGGATCGATATTGGAATTAACATGGACAGCTTTTGGAGAGTTCCCTTGGTTTCGGTATTCATCGATAATGATATGCGAGCTCGTACGAGGCTGGAGGGATTTTGCGAAGGGTAAGGAGCCTAAGAGAATGGATTACCCTTCCCAAGCGTAATGACGTCACACTGATTTACCTAATTTCAAACTTCAGCCTATCTCGGACGTAACTGCCCTAGAGCGATGAGCGGTATCGATTTCTGCGTAACTCCTGTACGTTAGCGACTGAAGGAAGTATTGTAAATTAATTTTGCAATAAACTTAGACACAATGGTAACATCAGTTTGTGTCTGGTTCGAGGGATGCTGAGTGTATGGACCATCCGACTTTAACGTATCCGTGTACGAGATCCAAGTCGCGGTTGTCGGATTCCCGACGGTCCTCTTCGCCGAGACGCAACCCGCTGGTATGCGGCTTTAATATTTTAGGGAGAACAGCCAGGACTGCGTGTCTCGTGGATGCGATACCATATCGCCCCTCCTTCGTATATGCACTGGTTGGTTAGCAGCCTCCTAGTTACGGCAGAAAAGCATAGTACGAATAAAGCACTCTAGTAGGTACTTTCGAGCAACAGTATCCTAGTTATATCATACAGCGTTCAGGCTCTCCTGCTGGAATGACCCTACATAACCTCGTTTCAGTCAGCCGTTTTCATTCTTTAGCCAAAATATTTGATACTACGGTATATACTGTATACTGTGGTGGGTACTGTAAATAGTACTATTTGTACCTTTATATCAGAGTCGGATGGTGCTTTAACCCATTTTGGTGCTGTTTGCCAAATGACGCTGGGAGAACATTTATTTATTTTTGTTACAGAGTGTATAGTGATCTTTTTTTTTGTATTACCGTTACAAGGGTAGATTAAATGTTTTTTCTTTTTTTTCAACAGTAATTAACACGCATGGCACGTAGCGTGTCAGGAAGTAAATTGATTCAATCAAATTTTGCAAATGTTTCGGGGCTTTTAACCGGAATGCCTTAGAGACCTGTGGTTTCCTACCGAATATATACTCGGGGTAGAGAAGACGAGTCAAGCTACGCGGTTGCTTCCTAATATCGTTCCTCCCATGACGTCTGACAAGCATCCGTACCAAATGGTACGATGTACCAGCCAGCTCCATATCTCCTGCCGTCCCTGCCTTCTTAACGTCTACCTGTGTTTCCTGTACCTATGTAACTACAAGACACGTGGCGAACGTACCAAATAAATAAAGCGAAAGGAAAAGAGAAATGAAGTAAAGTGACAGGAGAAAATGTCGAGGCGGTAACTGACACCATTGGAATTGAAAAATTTCTTGGTTCTACATGCGACAAGGAGGCAAGAATATAAGACTCGTGCGGGGAAAGTAAAAGACGGATAAAGAATTCACCGTGTTCGATAAACGAGAAATTTTTATATTTAATTATATTAAAATCGTACCAGATGCTCGCACATGGAAAGCAGACAGTAAAACTTAGGCATACGAGTGTGCTAGTAAAATATAATGTATTTCTAGACGGTCCAGGTGTCGAATTGAATAAAATACGTATAGGTTATCTAACATAGTGCAAGCAGTAATACGTATGTTAGGTTAGAGGTGGATTCTATGTTTCTTCGATTCTAGTTTTATTTTCCAAAGAATACCAAAAGACGTAGCATCATCCTCTCCGTTACACGTACTTCAGTGAGTCTTTCTCCTTTGTGTCGTGTTATACTTTGCTTTCTTATTTCTTCTTCTTTTTTTTTCCCCCTTAATACCCCTTCACTCGGAAAGCTCTTCTCGTGCATCGATACGTGCATTGCTACGTTGCATCTATTTGTATGCACTGGCATAGTAGCTATTCTCTTCTGTCGAAGGAGCCGACTTGCATATACTGCACTTTCTTCATTCCACTGCCCTACGCTGATCCCTAGACATATATGTATCTATACATACCTTAGGAATCTTTCCAGAAATACTTTTCCTTTGGACTGGCCACATATCTTATTCTCTTCGGTGTATATTTTATATACGTATAATATATATACGCACAACATTTTATATACTGATACCATCGGCAGAATAGGAGGAACGCAATATCGTCAAGACGTGAAAATATTCCTAACACGTAGGCGGCCAGGAGCCATGTTTTTTTTTATATCCCCTTACGAGCGTTAAATCGAGCGAGGAATCGAATTGTGGAAAATGAGGGATAAATCTAAGAAAATCTTAACGTTTCGATGATTCCTCATGATTCAAGTAACATGGCCGCCATTTATTTTCTCGTTGTACATAAATATTTACTATTTCGACCTTCCGGCTGATTCTCTTGTACGATACTGAAATTTGCATTTGTACCTATGCACTGCTACCAACTTTACTCAAATTCGTGCGTACGATCGATAGCTCTTGTTTGCATTCTTGTTATCATACGTTATGGTACCCGTGCTTGTTATCGATAAATATACTTACCTCGTTACATTACTATTTGCACTTTCAATCTAGTTTATGGAATCACTTGGCACCGCGTACCTACTTTCTCTATCGTTCTGTCGGTGATTCTGACGCTTTAGTTTCTTTCTTTAAATCCGCCATATTTTCATATCCGGTGCTGCCACCTAGCGTCAACCGTGCGAAATACTTAATGTCAGAGGTAAATAAACTTTTAGGGAAAATTGTTTGTTCCACCTGCGCTAACCTGTATCTCTGATGCATTCGTAATCACTTCATATAAACTGGAACGCATCTCCATAATCTCTCCTAGCAAGTAAATCTGCTTCACGAGCAAAGTAAAGCATTTCGTATTTTGTCGCGTTGACCGAAGCTGCGCGCGCATCGGTGGGCAACGGGTACCTGCAGCCGAGTCTCTGACGTCACGGCAAACAATTTCCGACCAGGCGAAGTGGCGCTCTTTTAAGCTCTTATCCATCAGAGCCCGGGAGTGAACAAGAGTACGAGAATGAGAGAGGTTCGGAACCCCCGGAGAGAAAGGGTGATTGAGTGAAAAGCGTGAGAGAAAGCCAGAGAGAGTGTGAGAGACTCTCTCTCTCTCTCACTTTTCTGGATGATGTATGAAAATTCGATAAAAGTATTATAACGCTACCTCGACATTCTATACGCGATACAGGTACGTCCAGCCGTTGCTAGGTTAGTTACGTCATAAAGGAATATACACACATGTATATACACACACACATGTACTATATCTAAATGATCATCAGGCGTATCCTGACGGTTTGCGCAAATAACAATTAGAATTGTATCGGATAAAGCAAACGATTGACATTTGACGAACAGCGTAACGCCGGCTTAACGTAGAACGTCAAGTACAAACACGTGTGGTGGATTTGGACTGTACGATTAATACGGCAAAACCTGCCTGGGGAAATGGATATTTCCCTTTGCCAGATTACTATTTGAAATTAGCAACGTTTTACCATCGATACGCTGACGCTCTATTGAAGCTCGTAAACAGCTGCTATTTCGATGACGAACGTCAGTTAGATTTACGTTATCTGCTCGGGACACGCGGTTTTGGCTTCGACTTGGATTTCCCGTGAAATTTATGCCGCGTGACGTCACCACGTTTAAATCGAGCAGGCAATTACTCAGAATCCGCCGGTTGACCGAGGATAAGGTAAAAGATTGAAAATTTGGCAAATTACGTAAAAGTACCATTGCGTTAGGCTGGATGGAGATTTTTTTTTAAATCTCTGCTCACCACGCGTAAATTACGTTAGATGCACGCGCTACGTGTAAACGCTTTTTTATTTGTAGGTTATGTCGGGCTATGGTGTGTATATCTGTATATGACGTACTATTTTCATACGCGATACGCCCTTGGTTAGCGAAACAGCTATGTTGGCTGACAACTAACGCTCCTTACCGTTAACGTTTTACGACGAGAGAAGACGTTCTCCTGGCAAGGCTGAAACTACCCTTTGGAGGTTCGTACCTGCTGTGGCTATTGGATGACGCGTTCACTATTCTTATTTAGATCGTTATCGGTCCAACAGTTGTTTTTATGTTATTCGTGCGTGGCTAAGTTAGGTTAGGTACTCGGTTCATAGGATCACTGAAAAAATTCATGCATTTTTATGGATCCGTAGAGGTGGTGTTAAAAAAATTTTTTTTTTTCGATGTTTACACGGTTATCAGGATAGACGAAGGCAGATGTTTAATTTAAATTCATTTTTTTTTTTATTAACCAAAATTTCTCTACTGACGTTCGTGTACAATTTCGAAATCTTGATTAAGAATCCCTGACAGATCTTGGCTCGGGTTGTACTTTGTCAATTATAGAAGAGTTAAATAGAAGAGATTGAAATCATCCCCCAGGGTCGTAATCCCCCCCCCCCCCAATATTGGTTTTTCTTTTTTTCTTTTCGTTTACTCTTACTTTCGAACAGGGATTCGAGGGATGCAAATAGGGATTTCTCTATAGCATAGTTATAGGCTTTTTTTGGGTAGTTTTAGTTTTCATGTTGGTATGATTTTTTTTTTGTTTCTCAAGACGTTCCTCATATCTTGAGTACGACGATACGTACTACCCTTTAAGAAGCCGTAAGCTTCTTCAATCTCGCCACCCTCGATTTTAACGTCCTCGGGGTAAACAGTCGTTCATACAGGGATTCTTTCTGATCCAACTGGTTTTTGTTTTCACTCATTTTTCCATGAAGCACCCAAGTGTCTATATTCGACCTAACGTTGAGATTCTCTGTGAAAATTTTGCAAGGTTTTTTTTTTAGATTAAACGAAAATTCAATTCTTCTCTTTCTCCTTCATTCTCTCTCTCTCTTTCTTTCTTTCTCACATACCAGCGACAACTCTGTCTTCAATTCAGAGTCACCCCCGAAAGCTTTGCCTTATTGTTGGAACTCCTCATTCCATTACGATATTCCTTAAGGCTATACCGAAGCGCGCGATCGTTCCTGTAAAACTGATCGACGCGAAAATTCGTTGGTAAACGTCGAAATTGTTATTCGATCGCGTTTCGACAAAATTAAAAAATAATTAGTCACGCGTGTAACGATTTTTACTTGAAACACGAAAAAAAAAAAAAAATGTTTACCGTCGTAACAAAACTAGCAAAAGATAAAGTGAACCGTATCATCTATCAATACGTGTTTTCGCCAAGATCTTCTGTCTGAGTTTCGAATAATAATTTTTTTCAAGAACAACTTACACTGAAACAATCTTCAAGACTGTTTGACTCTCACGTGTAACTGTAACGTCCTATAGCCTTTTATTTCCTTGAAAACTTTTAAAAGTTTCACTTTACCTGCTCTTCCCTCGTGCGCTTGCTTATACAGTTATACATACAAACCCCCACACCTATCTGTATCCGTTTCTCTTGATATACTTTTTGGAAGTGCAGTGCTATCCTATAGCACCCGAGTGTCTCCTGGACGCAGTTTCCGGCCTTCACTGATCAGCTGGACCAACTTCGGTAAGCACTCCCAATTTATTAATCGGTAGAGGGATTTCGATTTTACAGCTCCGGTTAGTTCTCCTACGTTATCGATCGATCGCTCTCGGTTTCCGGCACTGTTTACCAGTCGATTCCTCCGATCCTCTCCGCCTCAACCCGGCAGCCTGACCGGCCGCGCATTTCCGTAACCGTTCGCTCCCGCTCGTGCATCCAGTTGCGTTCGCTGATTTGACGCGACCCCAAAAATCTCCAGGATCCGTTAAGCTACCGTCTCTTCCGGTAAGTCCCGTCGGATCTCTCGTTTCCCCGTAGCTGAGACTGTCCCACCTCAACTCCCAGGTCATGCTGGCTCCTCGGTTTCCGGTGCAGCAAGAATTGGCTGGCGCCCGCCTGGCACGTGGATGCATTGACGAAGGGAGGAAAGGTCGAAGGTGACGTAGGTTAGTTCTCGGATTTTCGTTATCGGTCTCGCGTTAACAATGTAACTCGAATAACACACTCAATATAAAGCTTAAATATATTTCTAAAAGATACCGACAAAGCATCATGAAAATTCGTATTTCTTGAACAATCGAATTATAATTAATTGGCATCTCTTCCTCTTCACCCTCTCTTTCCATATCTATACGAATACACTTCCGCTTCCACAAACGATTTTAAGTCGTCAAAGCCTTTAATTGAAAACACACGTTTTCCATGTACTCGAATAACGAGTCGATGAAGCCAATTCGTCGGCTTATTGTCCGAATCTAATTAGTTGAGTGGGGTATTTGATACTACGCAATATAGTATATACGTACCATACATGATTATATATATATATATAAGCGAAATTCTAACGAATAATTCATTTCGAATCCCTCATGCGAAATTTCAATCTTTGAAACTCGAATGCTTTCAATCAACCACTATTCGCCTGTTGTACACGAAAGCGTCGGGACGCCGTACTTGAATTTAACTCTAACGAGTGAGTCATGGCTCAAGCAGCTTTTTATATGCTTTTCTCTATCTCATTTGAAATATCCTCCTTTTAAAAATATTTTTCCCCGATACACATCCCGTCCGCTGCGACAACAAAACAGACGAGCATTCTGTGTGCCGCGACAAAAAAATCGAGAAATCCGACAAATTGTATATAATAAGAATGAAGGAAGACGTCGGTACGAAAGATATATGAATTTACGAATGGCAGCCATTTTTACAAACGTCACAATAATGACGTCTCCGTTTCATCCAAACGACGTCCTGATTTTTATTCTTTACCGTACCGACGCTGAAAATCCACTGGAGCATATCTCATCCATTTCACGATCGCTATCGTGAACTCGAGTAGGTCGAAGCGTCGCGACGCAATATCAAAAACAAATATACATATATACAAACACATACGTAAAATTTCTCACTATAGCTCGTTAAGCGATTTTGCAAAAAATTTGCCGAAAAAAAATTTTCCATAATCGATATCTCTGATCGATCATCCAAGATTGCTCAAAATTATCCGAGATATCTATTTGATCGTTTTTTACCCCCCCCCCCCCAGCCACCTTTGCCCACCGTTCTCTTAACCTCCTGAAGAAAATAGGCCCCCCCCCCCTTGCTTTCATCCAGTTACCCAGAACCCCCATTGTCGTGGCTTTATGTATTATATAAGGAGGAACTAAGCACCATACAGCTCTTGCCTTATTATAACGAACAGGGTATAATATTGTGGATAGTCCTTGGTAGGTGTGGTAGCTACCCTTATATACATATATATATAGAGGACGAACGACGAGATAGGAGCCGAAACCATTAACTAAACGTCTTTCCTTTCGGGGAGTGTGCTCGGTCTAGCGTGTAGATCCCGATACTGCACGAATTCACCAAACTCCCTTGTACCATCCGACGAACCATGGGACTAAAAGTAATACAGCGAGTCCCTCCGATGGGATCTAACCTAAAATTAGTAATCTCGTTCTTCCCGTGGAAAACCGATAGATACCCATTATGCCATTATATACTGCAGTGAAATTACTATGGCAATAATATAGGACAGAGTTGCCCCCTCTAGTGTAATACGACGAATTATCATGGGGGTTACCCATCTAGGTAATTTAACGATCATAGGTATAGTTTTAGTCAAGTATTTTTTTTATCTAAATAGTATACCTATATCTGTGGCAGAGTTCACTAACTTGGCAGATAAGTTTTGCCAAAGTCTTGTATTACGCGCGAAATTGACTTGTGGTAAAAATTAAAGGTTAGGTACGTAGCTAGTTACGTATTTGAATATATATATATATATATACGCGTAATAGCTAGGGGAAAATTCTACACGGTTGGCAAGCTGCTGGTAATAAATTTCTCATCCCCCATATACCAGACTGTTAGAAAAGTGGGACCAGTAGTATATAGAGCACAGTGGTGGCGAGGAGTCGCGGTAGCAATTTTCATCGCGACGGGGGGCGTCGTGGTCTGAGGTTGTTCTCCGTCCTGGCATTTCTTGAAAATAGGAAGAGACACCAGTTGGATTTTCCGTAACGGGAAACGTGAAAATAAGTAACTCGTCTAGTGGTACAGTTGGAGTCACCTCGGTGACCTCTACTCCATTTTCCAGCCTCCAAAGACGTAGATCGACTTCAGACTCGGAGTCGGAGGAGATTGAGGTTCTTCGGCTGCTACGGGGATGAGACTCGAAGTCGCGTCTAGGATAACCCGGAGGAAGGAAAATTTTCTCAGCATGCGAGTCGCGTATCAGGGACCGACGTGACTCGCCTGCGGGTCTTTATATCGTGAAAGCCCCCCCCCCCCTTCACTGAAGTCGCGGCCTTCAAGCTCCGATAATACATTCGCCCTGTAAGAGAAAAAGGATACATTTTCTCCATCCCCCTTGTACATCGACTACGACGGCGACGAAGAAGAAGAAATGTGACTGGCGGGGATTTGAACTTCGCGCCAGTTTATATAAAACTTACGTGATTCGCTGATTCTCAACAGACTGTACCACGTAGAGGTAGTTTACGGTATTACGGTTATACACACTTCCACGATTATATTCTGACAGTTACTTTTTGTCTGAGACTATACTGTTTATTATGTTGGCAACTCCTCCTTGCGCTTTGTTGACTTCCACGTTAGAACAACCTTTTCGCTGCTGGGTATTATACTGTCATGGCGGTCTCTGCTTCCGTCGCTTACGTAACGCTCGCCGCTTCGCCCACGTGCTGTATAACTGTATCTACAGACTGGTAATACTCGCGAGGAACGAGAGGAGAGATATGAAATAAATAAAAGAGAAGAGGCTATCGTCATTAATAATTGACACGAGAAAGATGTCGAGAGAACAACGTCGACGTGGGTTTTTAGTATAGTTCGATAAAAACTCGCTCGCCCACGCTATTTCGATGTGTCTTCTCTCGTCCGTATATTTCTCTGTATCGTTTCAATTCTCCATTATCGTCGGTGATAACGGCTCTGGCTTAAAAACTCAATGGCGATTAAATCGTGTTACCTACCGAATGGTGTGGAAATAATGGTAACTCGATACACGAGGCACATTTATTTAGACACTTTCGAACGAGCGGCCATCTTTGACTTCAGCGTCCTACGTCACGATGCTCGACAAAGGACTACGTAAATCGTTGATACTATACACACAGCTGGACTTCGTTTTCACGACTAGAGTCAAGTGTGGACTACGTCAAGAGTGAACTGGGTTTCTACGTCGCTCCGGTTGACGCTCAAGCCTCGAGACCTTAACTACGTCACGGCAGCTCCGTGCCCGAGGCTTCTCTTCAATCCTCCCTATCCTCCCCCCCTCAAAGCTTTGACACTTTTTTTCCTCTCTCTCTCTCTCACACTCAACCACCACCCCCCGGCATCTTGTAGAAAGACGAGGACATTAACGCGAGTAAAGATTTCACTCGACGGCACCACGTCGAGTGGGCAAGACGGCGCGAATTCCAGGTAGTCCTACGGACTAACGAAGCTGGGTAAGAAGAAATTAAGAAAAAAAAGAAAGCCACTAAAAATCCAGTTAACTTATCACGGGTGATATTAATTAAAACCAAAAAAAAAAATTTGATCCATAAAACATTTATGTATCGGCAAAATTACGCGATGACATTTCCAAGGAAATGTTACCCGAAGGAAAATACTTAACCGTTCCTGTAACACGGACTTACAGACCAGTCCAAATCTAAATCCATAGATATCATTCGAGCTTACGCCATAGGTATACTCTACTGTATTAGATATAGCAATGGCATAGGTATAAGACCTGGCAGTAGCCCGGGCTTAGGTTTCAAGCGTCTCCTCGCTTCAGCGACTATTTACTCTCATGGGAGGCGTTCTACGACGGAGGGTTGCCCACGAGGACGATCCTGTAAGGCAGAGGTGGGTTTACGGGGTGTCGGGAGTGACAGGGCATTGCGAAGCGATAGAGGAGAGCGAGACGGAAGACTAGATAGAAACGGGAGCCAACGGGAGGGCGAAAGCGCGGGGGTACCAGGGCCACGCAAACAAGGCTCTTGCCCCGAGGAGCACCTAGATAATTGAGAAATTCGCCCGCAGCCTACCGTTCATCCTTCTCTCGAACCCTTTGATTGCGAGACTCGACTGAATGCCATTGCTAACTGCACGTACTATAGATAAGGTACGTGCCAGTCAAACCATCCAGTCAGCCAGCCACTCAGCTAGTAGATATAACAGTGCGTACACTGGCGTATCCTAACCTCTACTTGGTACCCGTTGCAGCGTATCACAGCGTATGTATACATATTTATATATGGTAGTTAGCACGATCCTTTTGGAAAGAGTAAACGTGCAAATAAAGCAGAAACTTTCTGAATCGTGGCACTGTACTTTTTTTTTGCTTTTGTACCGTTTGCCAGGATCTTTTACCCCAGGGGTATCCTGCACTTTGCTTTTTTTCCGTTAGAATTCATAGCCGCATTTTTACCTGCCGTCACGGGTTGGCGCTTCGAGAGATTGCCGTCTGGCGTCGCACCAGTCGTTTCGGGCTTGGAATTTTTCTCGAAAGTTCGAACGCTTCTCGAGGACACTCGAGTGTTTTTCTGTGAATGAGCAATTTCGTGTGACAAAGGTCAAAGAGAGGTTGGTCGGGTCAAGCTATTCAATAAATGGCGGACGCTTCTAGGAGAGTGGCTGGATATCATCGAATCGATATATAACCTGTTTTCATTTCTGGAGACACGCTGGATCGGCCATTCGGCGACTTTGGCCTCGAAGAATCATCACGGCGATTGCCTGCTGTCAGTGCAGTTACGATACTTTTCGAGTGGAGCTGCCGGATGTGAACGGCGTATAAGGGACGAATTATTTTTCTTGAAAAATAATAGCGATTACCATTCTTCATGTGCAGTTTGGACGGAAGTACATGACGTGAACCGCTGTGGGTGCTATTTTAAAAATACATTGGTATATTGACGAAGGACTTTTCTTACTCGGTTTTTTCCACGTTAATCAAATCACTACCATTCGCGTATGTTACTCAAGCTCGACTTGCAAATACGCAATTCTCATATCATCTTTCATTTCTACATCATAAAACTTTTTTCTCACATTTTTTTATTCTCCGTCTTTCTCGCTCGCTTTCTTTCTTTTTATTTACCACCCTGCATTGAATTGCTCGAGAAAATTGGATGCGCACACACATTATTACCACTGCACGTATACATGCGTATATGTAAGTTTTTATAGATATATATATTTTTATGAAGCTCGACTCTAAAAGAGATTACTAACCCAACATCGCCAAAACCAGAAATATTAATACAGTCTCGCCAACATCAAAGATGCAGTTACCAATTGCACGCGGTATCAGTGTTTACACTTCTGTAAGGATTACCAACGCAAGTGAAATATAAAATAAATCAACAAAAAATGTTTACCTTTAACAGAAATAAGTTCCAAAATAATAGCTTCAGAGTCGCTTTTGACTCGAATTTGGCACCAGTTTATTTTCAGATGATTCTTAACCTATCTCTCCCACTGGGTAGTATATATATGTATATACATATACGAATCGATTTTTCACAGGATTTCGTTAATTCCTTCGCAGCCAGCGACGCGATTCGAGTCCTGCGATAACACTGAATTATTGTCGACATTTACCACGGTATTATTCCTGTGTTCAACTGGCTTCAATACTTCCCCGTGTAACCACCCTATTCCACCTACGTGAACCTGGCACCCGATTTAAAAATATTTTAACTTTCAAAACGCGATTCGATTATACCCTGTTTGTACCTCAAAGAGTTCGGAATTATGGGGCAGGGGGGGGGGTAAAAAAACCGCTATCACCCGACTTTTAGTAAATTAAATTTTGTTTGCAGGGATGTATTTAGAACCGTTTGTACCCGTTTGTACCACTTTTTATTTCGTTTCTACCCCAACAGGTATGGAGATGCAGGATTTTTTTCGAAATTCGCCAGGAGGGTAATTCCGTCATTTTTCGAACTAGCTCGAATCTGCAAACGGGGGCTCATTCAGAATCGCTTGTACCCGTTTGTACCACTTTTTATTTCGTCTATACCCCAAGAGGTATGAAAATATAGAGAAAATTCAAAATTTTTTTGAACTAGCTCAAATCTGCAAAGGGGGACTCATTCAGATTCGTTTGACGGAGTTACTCTCTTAGTGAATTTTTTGAATATCCTGTACCTCCGTACCCCTTGGGGTACAAACGAAATGAAAATTGATACACATACGTACAAACGGGGTACAATCGAATCGCATTTTGAAAATTAAAATATTTTCAAGTTAGTTGCCAGGTTCACATACGGTCCCTTATTCCCATATAGTCAACCTATATACGAATCAACACGAAACGCCAGAAATTTCAAGACAGCTAAGCCTTTACGAAGTGCAACTACTTCTCTCAATAACCCAAGTGCAATGAATAATGCACGTAGTGCACACGAGTAATGGTGCATTAACATTGCACAAGTGGACGTGCGTGTGCGCGTGAATGCACTTATCATTGGTATAGAATGCATAGGTGTACATATACATATATCATGCAGATACATATCCATAAGGGGACCTTGTATAACCCACATACGTGAACAGTGCAAAATAATTCAGGTTGCATTTTTCCAGCAGGACTTTTGACGTCCAATGAAATTTCTAAAACGATACCTTGAATAATTCTTATGTCATTTCCATGCATCCCACATGTGAATGTCGTGGAGTTTACTTTTACGTGCACGTGTGTTTCGACGCCAGAGAACAATTTGTCTGTCTATCCCGTGACACGACTTCTGTGGCAATTTTTCTGTTTTAAAAAAAAAATTTTTATCCAACTTTCCACGATGTTCCGTATCGACTGGTCATGCGTGATCTTTGATCAGCGAAACTACCGTTGCACGATAACTATTAACCCGTGTGAGAATAAATTGATATGACGCGTTGAATAGGTTTTGGCACAATCCGTGCTTTGGCCGCCTACTGGCTTATGAATTTTCATTGGCCCGTTTTTGAAACGTCTATTCGCCAATTTTTGTCTGCGGATAACACTATATGCTATGTATACCTGCCGAGTGAGATTTATGCATTCTTTTTGGCTACCCTCGAACCGTGGCTGATGATAATTAAACAAAAATTCTTTTTCACAATTTTTTTTAAACTCCTTCCTAGAAACGGAAAAGTTACAGAGGACTTTTTTTTTTATCCGATATCAACATTTTTTGGTAATCACAGTCTCGATGATTTTAACCATTTTTTTAATTTTAATTTTGGACTTTTTTTTAGTCGTGCACACTTTTTTACTGTCTCCTTCGTTTTCCTCTTCCGGGCACGTTCTTCCTGTCAACATTTTCCCTGGTATCCCTTAATTCTACTTAACACTTACTTGATCCAAATGTATATATATATATACATATATACACATATATGTATATATCTTCTTGGTATATAACTATACCTGTCTACCTTAACCCACAAGACTTGCCATTCCTAATGAAATCCTCGAGCGAAACAGCTCCTGCAAAGAAGGGTCTGTAATTTGCACAGCGTCCCGACGTGCCCCAGTGAGTGTCAAATGCTGGCAAAAAGTTCTTACGAGTCACGTCCGTCACGTTCATTGGTACCTACGAAAGGAAGCCATTTTACTAGCTGGCTCATATATACATATATACTACATATATGTACATCGAGACTTATTTAGAGAATGATTCGCCGCTTCGTAGTAACAATGCTTACCGATGGCAATCAGCGCGTCGCGACGCATTGCTAGTCGGCTATAGCTTTTCACTAAAAAAAGCTGTGATTTTTGATTTTAAAAATTGTATTAAAAAATATAATATACAAAAATTATTCTTCGAAGTGACACACTCGGTAACGCGCGAGTAGATGGTCCAGTTGCGTGGAAGTAATAACGTGTCACCCTGTATACTACATTCGCGCCATTGTGCCCCCATGGTACCCGTAATAGGTGGCGTGTTTTCAAATCGGATAAGTGACGTCATTGGATCGTGTTCTGCAAGACGCTCGACGACGCCTATCGACGCTTGCAAGCTGCGTTCAGCCGCTATCTGAGTTTCGTGTGTGCAAGAGTTTAACGAAAGGGAAACATTTGTATTTCATATATGAAACCACTCAAAAGTACTGTATAGTGATATCATGTGCACGTATGCTTATATGTATGAGCCATGGTTATACGCGGAATCTTTCGTACATAACCTTAAAGTTGGGTACAGTATTTTCATAAGTAGAAGGCTGCTAGCAATTTTCCATACGATGAGCATGCATTACCATATTTATGTCGATACTCTTTATGGCTGCTCACCCTGTAGATTTTACGTATGCATGCGTAGGTGAAACTTTTTGGATTGGTCAGGAGGGAGGGAGGGGAGGGGGCACTGATGAAAATAAAAAGTGTGCAGTGTCGATAAAAAGGTAAAACAGGCAAAGTGATACTCGTATAGGTTATAAGAATACGGCCATCTTTTGTTTTCGTGCATTTGACGTCTACCTAAATTCACCTAACCTCCCCAACCCGAACGCTTCGAAAAATTCAAAATATATGTATACTTGACATGTCCAGTGAAAATAGTACAGTCGCTGTAAAAAAGAGCTGTAACCTCTAAGCGCATCAACGAGGCTTCCGGTTAATGGATCTTCGTTTCCCTTCGGACGGAAACTGCCGAGCTTTGCCGAAGGACGAATGATTATTATTTTTTTTATGGCCTTTCAAACACTAAAGATTTATACCGTACACAATGGATATACTTTTGGTCCAGTATCCTCCTTCATAGTTATCCCAAAGCTCGTCGAGATCCGTGATCCATAGATTCCCATTGTCCTTTTGGGAAATCTGTAAAATTTATTTATCACCCTATTCCGTGTCACGATCGGTCGATTTATTAGAGATAAATTTAATCCCTGTCGAGTTATAAAAATTTTATACAATTTTTTATCCCATTACGTATAGGTTATTGCGTAAGATTTAATTTATAGAATTTTAACCCGTTATCCATAGCTCATACTTAGAACTTGATTCGCTGTAGAAAAATAATTTACGCTTCGCATATACTTTCCGTCATCCCATTTTACCGTGTATCTTCGTACCAATACCCTCCGTTCGATCTGGACCACTGAATTCGGAAAATATCCCCCCCCCCCTCCGCCGGAAAATATTTTTCCCTCCGGAAAAAGCAATCTCCTCCATGGCTTCGAAAACCTATATATATTCTTTGACAAATGGGAAACAATACACGCTGCACACTGTCTTATAAATATTCTATACTTGTCCTACGTTCAGGACCAAATCGGTCTCTACATCCGTGTGTGCATTCTGAGAATCTATAGGGTGACCGCGAATCTCACAACCATTCACAGGTTTCACATCCCTTAATCGTAAAGTCTCTTCCTTCTAAGGGATATGCCTGCACGACGAATTTATCGTTGGGCTGAGTGCGTCCGTCTGCGGATCGTTGGCGCGTGAATATTAACCAAGGGAGAGTTACCGTAACTCAGGAGAACCCTTGCCATCAGTCTGTGTACTTTTTTAACCCATTCACCCCTCCGTTTCGTTCCCTGCTCCTCGCTTCGCTTCTACACACCACTAGAAACATTTCAACTGCCTACTCGAAACAGACGGTAGAATTTTTGCATTTAATAAAAGCAAACTCGCTGGGCACTGATTTCGGATATACAATTTTTATTTTTTTTTTTATTTTTTTAAAAATCTTTTTTCTACAGGCTGCTGCTTTTTTTTAATTGGCTTATACTAATTTTACGTACGTTGAAATTTTTCATGACGTAATCGCTCTCTTAGTACTTTTCGTGCTTCAAGCTCATTTTCTGTTTACCCCGAAGAACCAATGTGCGACGGCCCTGGATTCTTTTTATGGATTATTTTTACCCTGATACATCCATTACTCAAACCATGCAAGATTATCTTGGCTGGGATGTGTCTCTTGGTGATGCTGTAAATTTACGTAATGCCTCAGTACATATGTAGATACTTATGTGTACCTGTGTATACCTAACTTTACGGCGTCGGGTAGATTTACGAGTGTTCCCTTAAAGGTATAGTAAAATTGTTACGCGAGTCGACTATAGCGTGTACGGTGTATGATGTGTTTTTTTTTTTTGTATTATTTTTCTCTAAATTTTCATCACTGCAGTTATCCTTTTGACTATCTTGTAAAATCAGGAATTTATGGAAAATTGAAAAATCGTTTAGATTCTTGCTCTCTAGAGAATTTTTTAACTCTAGTGACACTATTGTTATTGTTGTTGTTGCTGTTATTATCATTGTATTATTACATAAGATTCTTATGGTATTTGTCGTTTTGTCTTTTTTTTTTTCTTTTCTTCTTCTTGCTACAATGGCGGCATAATACGTATCGAACGCTTGGAATATGTATGTATACTGTACTGTGCTTTTCTTTGCGACAACTGTACCAATTTCCGCGAAGCCGTAAGAAACGTCTCGCGTTCAAGATCGAGAACTGCTCTAGTATAGAAATTCCGAGGAACCGTTCAGTCGGAAAAAATTTTATATATATATATATATAAAATACATAGCTGGAATTCTTAGGCGTGTTTTAAAATCGTATACTTATTCCCGGAATATAAAAAAGAAAAAAAAAAAGAACGAGAAGACACGAAATGTCTCTCGGTAGACGCGTTCTTAATTTTTACCCGTTCACCCAATTACCCAGAGCGTCCTGAAGTTAATGACTTTTAACGGGGCTGCAAATTTATTTAATTAAAATCCACCCTCGCCACAGTGGCACACCCGATGAAAAATGACAAAGGGGCTAAATAAAAAACAGATTTCGCGGGCAACTTCATAACCATCGAGATTATTGTGGTATCTTGAAAAAAAAAAAAAAAACGCATCTTATATATACGTGAATTAATTAAATGACCCTTAGAAATAAATGACGTCACGTAATACAGTAGAGGAAGAGAAAAAAAAAAGTAAAAATTTCCGAGGTGGCAAAATAAAAAAAATAATTTTAATAACAATAAATTCAATTTCCCAAGTAAAAAACAGTCGTCGCGACGCCCAGCGTCGATTTCTTTTGTCTGCTTTAAAGACTGTCGCGCAAGCAATACTCGGGGAGGGGTATATGTTTGTAACGCGATATAAGGTCTACAGTGATTATAATAGTAACAGAATAAAATTCAGAAGGGTTGAAAATTCACGGGAACAATTAACCACGGAATAAACGACGCCGAGCGTCGAGACGCAGACTACTTACAGATAACGATGGTATCGCGACGAGATGGAAAATACAGCATCCATTATTCGCTAAATACTCACCCTAACCCTCTCACTTCGCATCTGTCTTTTGGCTTTATCGTCCAAATATTAACTGTAATCAGAACGTCGACAGATCGAGATAATTTAGGGAGATATATGAGACAAAGATAGCTTTGTATATATATATATTGTATATGTATATATATATATATTTTCTTAGCAATTTCATTCAACAGCTTTAATGACGACGACCAAAATCTCACGTGACTCATTGACAATTCTAGATACGAATCCAGGTCGACGTGCATCTCCAAAGTCTTATTACCTTAAAAGGCTAACTACACTCGTACAGAGTCAAAGTGCATAATGAAATAAAAAAAAAAGGTAATAAAAGATTCCCCAAGTCGAATCTCAATAAAAACCCTTAACGACCTACTGGAGATTCAATTTAATTTGCAGGTATAAGGCTTTTAATCCAGCCACCGATGTCGTCAGTTTACTCGAGACTTTTATTATCTTCGAACTTGAGGATACGGCAGAATTTGGCTTTAGCACAGTTCGAAATTCCCGCGCGTTCTAAAATTTTATATCAACCTTTATCCCATTCAATTTACCTATTTTCAATGGATCCAGCAAGATTTTTCACTTTTGATCGTACCAATTGACAGGCCCTGCTATAGCCATGTTATTTTCATATATGTCATACAGGAATATATCCGCACACGTGTACCCTTCGTTTACGCGGTGCAAATTGTTAAACTAGTTTTCCAATCCTGTATGGCTTTTCGACCCGTTTAACCTTATTCATTCGAAAGCTTGCATACGTTCGAATTCGCCAGCGGAATGTTTGCTGCGACGGATATGAAAGTTGCGTAATATTGATATTACGTCATTATGGCCTAGTAACAATAGGGAGTGCAATTGGAAAAGCGAGAGAGAAAAAAAAACGAATTCGATGGACCTTGAGGATAGAAATATACGGCTTTTAAGGGTATACAGAGAAAGAGAATAAAGAAGAGTGGGGGGGGGGGGGCGAAGAAAAGAAAAAGAAAAGCAACCAACAGCAAGTAAAGTACAGGACGGCTTATTCGAACTCATTAATTTAAAGTGCATTTTCATTTAAGTAGAAATAAATGTGATTTCCCGTATTTCCTCTGCACCCTTAACATTTTACCCGTTTAATCCCTATTATCTGTGAATAGGAAAAAAAAAACGAGTTTCTCGAAGTCTTGTAAAAAATGTGTGAAAATTTGTAACTATTTTTTTTTAATCCTCCCTATCTCGTCTTGTCAAATTACACGTTATATGTTTATAGCAGTAATTCGATTTATGTAAATCTTATAAAAAAATGCACGTCCTATTGCTAATCATCCCATATGGATATTTCAACGTATTACAATCACGGTAACGATTCAGGATTTAATCCACATAGTGAAAGCAAGGGAAACAATGTGTAGCGTTACGATAGGCGTAATGTGTGCGATATATATGTATATATATATAATAGAAATACGATATCTGCCAAAAGAGCGTATTTACATTAGGGTGTGCACACACCGAGCCATTATGTTCTCACCCTACGGCCACTCTACATAGACCCGGGCATGGATAATTCTGGTTCTCGGTAACGTAAATCGAAGTAAAATTTACTTTGTGAAAAGCAGCCGCCATTGCCGATAGACTCGACTGACCTATAGAATGCCATAGCCACTAGTTACAATATGTGTTCAGGGACCTCGAGAGTGTCTATACTAGTTGAGTGGATGAGATACGCACTTGTCATACAGCCTTGTATTACTTAGTCCCTGTACACGTGGTCGGAGTCTGGTAATTTTTGAAGAAATTGAAATAAGCAGGAACAGTCTATGTAAATGGCAATGTACTATGGTCGAGGTACCGAGAGTTCAGATTCTCATAGCGCTCGATTCTACGTGCACTAAGTTTTATCGCGCCTATCGACAAATTCGTATTCTCTCGGTTCGACCTTTGGGCGTCATAGCGAAAAAGCGCTTTGGAACGAACGAGGATATTGCAATATTTTTTTTTTTATTTATTTTTAGTAATTTTTAGTATTTTTTTTTATCTCGACTTTGTTTCTTTGGCTTGTTGAATTTTTTTTGTCAAACCCGTCACACAAATTCTTCTTTTCGTTTCAGCGCCGCCGGTTAAGGTGGAAATCAGCAGCCATCCGAACCAGGCGAAAATCGAGGCGAAGATAGGACAGTCGCATCTACTGGAATGCGCAGTGAGATTTGCCAAGCCAGCAGCGTCCATTGTTTGGTATCGTGGAAATGTGCAAATAAAAGGTGGGGACACGTCCATCACGCCAATCTCCATTGAGGACGGTAAGTAGTTGTCTGTTGGACCGGAAGTGGAAATGTTATAGTGACGTCATTAGCGTTCTCCTTAATCGTGAAACGGCTTGGTGTAAGATACGTGGAGGGGGAAGAGACGATCCGGGGGGAGGGGGGGAGACGTTGGAAAAAGTGTCTCTGGTAATTGAGAAAAGTTTTCCGGTTCATGGAGCAACGAGATGAGAATGAGGAAGAAAGATAGAAAAGGAGCTAGAGCGAATTGCCCGTCTCGTGAGTAATTAAGTACGAAATGAGACATCGCGATCCGCAACGAATTGCTTCGAAAGTTTAAGATATTTCTCGGAGGCAGCTGCACAAGGCGAAAACCCGTATCCGGAATGCAGTTTCCGGTGGGTGAGTTAAGGGGAGGGAGGGGGGAGGTAAAATACTGGTGCTACTCGTGTAATCAGACAGTGGAAGAGGAGTGAATAATTTAGGCGAGTTTCCATGGCGTGTTCCGAGAAACATCCCTTTTGGATGGGGTGTGCTTTCTCTAACGTCTTAAGGGATGTATCTTGAAAGTCTGGTATCTGTAGGTAAAAGATTTAAAATGCTACACGGGTACGCGTCTCTGTGTGATTTTCGACGTAGGTACGACGAAAAATGAGTTTTTATTTGCAAAGTGCAACTTACGGGTACGACATTACCGACGGGGCGTTTCGTAATGCGCAGTACGACCGTTATTGGTTACTGCGCATCTTGTTCGTAGGAAACTACGGAAAGGAAAATATCGCTGCTCACCGAGCCCGACTTTCCTGTAATCAGTTCACGGGCTGTCAATTCTCCCTAATGTTACCCAGTAGGCAATGGAATTTCAAAATGTCGCAATCCATTTCAGCGCTACGTACGATAAGACCGTTAAATGAATGTAATCTTCTTTACATTTCTCAGTAAGCTCGGTATGTCGGTTGAAATAACCGACGTTACGTGTAGAAAAAAATAGGTGAGACAAAGAATAGGATTTCTACGAGACAAAGCTCTTCGATCGACCTCCAGTCAATTCTGGCAACGTTCCAAGTAACAAAATCAACCATTTTCTTTTTTTTGTAAACCACAACCACCGCCACAACAGTCCTTCCCCCATCCTTCACTAACGATGCTGCTGCAAGGCGTCTATCCAATTGACGCCATATTACACGTCGATTTGAATCTCCCGCTGGATCTTCACTAAATCTCCATTTTACAGTAGCTTTTTTGAATTCACTGAATTCCTTTGCACCCTGTATCGTCTGGCGCTTGATTGAAAACTGTCGCCAAGACTGTGTAAGTTTATTATACAAGCCTTCATAAGTATACAGTCCACGCGTTCGAATGCTTCTGAATGTTTTCACCAGGAGGCACTCCTGTCGCTCGTTTAAATCCACAACTGAAAAATAAAAGAACGAAGTACAAACGGTTAAGAGGCTGCCTCGAGCTTTTAGCAGAGATTTAAGTGGTCTGCTACGGCTGCATTCTGTTGTACGTTAAACTTTTATATATTTCTCCGTGGATGAGGTATCGTGAACTTTTACGTTGCTATCCACGTTGATACTGCATCCGCTGAAGG
This sequence comes from Calameuta pallipes, assembly GCA_030142375.1. Classification (NCBI taxonomy): domain Eukaryota; kingdom Metazoa; phylum Arthropoda; class Insecta; order Hymenoptera; family Cephidae; genus Calameuta; species Calameuta pallipes. Next base: position 256,099 of record JARQSW010000686.1, read on the forward strand.
ATTAACCCCAATTCCCATCTCTCTAAATGAAAATAAGAATTACTTCACTACCTTTCGAAGGATTCGGTACACTACCGTCTCTAATATACCTATACTATATACATGTACTAGGGCAACACGCGCGCTGCCGCGCGCCCACAGACCTGTTTGCGCTGTAGCGCTCTGTGTCGATTGACGACAATTTCACACACCTCGTCAACCAATCAGCACTGCGGAAAAGCGGTGACAAAATTTCGATATGCACAGCCAAGTTCAGGCGTGACATGACTCTTTTAAGAGAGGAATAATATACCGGGCGACAAAATTGTCATCCAACAAGTATATTTTTATATATCTACACTAAATTCCAGGACTCGACCCTCATTATTCTACGGCATCGCGTCCCTGCGATAACGTCCCTTATCGCGATCCACGTGATTATCTTAACTTTTGAACCGAAAGGGTAAAGGGAAACAAGGATTCTTAATCTAACCGTATCAATCTAAGTCTACCCTTTCGAAACAGTATCATTCTTTCAGCTAGTCACACCCCTTATATACCTACTTGTACCTCCCACCTTCCGCCCCATGGCTATGGCGCCGCTATCAATCTCCTCATCAATCATAACTTCTTTACCATGAAATCCTCAACTTTTCAGATAAGGAAACATTGAAACCTGGCGAATTGAGGAAAAAGCTATTAAAATACGACACCCACGGCTCGATAACAATTACACCGACCGCCGACGACGATGAGATGGATTACACCTGCGAGGCGAGACACCCTGCCATCCCCATCGATATGCCGATGCGGGCGACCATAAAGCTTTCCGTCCTGTGTAAGTGTCCCCTGAGCCTCTCATTTATCCAACGGTATCAGCACGGCTGCACCCCTGCATTGAGTCTTCTCAGTCTTCGTTTCTCAATCATCCCCTTATTCCACAGATCCGCCAGGAATGCCTTACATAGATGGCTACACGGAGGGTGAGACCGTACGACGTGGACAGCAGGTCGATCTGACGTGTCGTTCTCGGGGTGGGAATCCACCCGCTCAAGTGGTCTGGTTTCGAAATGATGAACAAATCACAACCCTTTATCGAACCGAACCGACCTTCTCCGAGAACGTGCTGTCCTTCGAAGCAAAAGCGCAGGATAACAAAGCTCGGTTCAGATGCGAAGTCTCAAATATTATGAGCGTCGCTCCTCTCAAAGCTTACGTTGACCTAACGGTGCTCTGTAAGTATTGAGATATTAATTGAATTGCAGTTGTACCGTTTCAATGTACATTTCGTGATATATTTTTCTATCTCAATATTCAGTCGCGCCTACCGAAGCCGTTATTACTGGTCCGACCGAGGCCAAAGCTGGTGAACGAGTGAAGGTGACGTGCACCACTGAAAATTCAAATCCGCCATCGGATATCAAGTGGGTGGTTGCTGGGAGAAATTTTCAAAACAGCACATCCAGGACGTACCTTGCTCCTCAGGGAGGATCGATCACCACCTCCAATATTACTTTCACCATCAATCCGGAAGTTCGGAGTATCGTTGTGCTCTGTCATGCGCTTAACAATAAGCTCGCTGAAAGTGTTGTCGGTACCCACACGATTAATGTTATTTGTGAGTCCTCATTATATTATACCTTATCTTGACTGTCACGAGCTTATAGCTCATGCGAAATTTATGGTAGAGCTTACTTCATTATTAACTGTTATACGAATGAGATGTTATATATCATTTTACAGATTCACCGTCTGATCTTGTGATCACTGGTTACGAAGAAGGTACTAGTGTAGAAGCTGGTACCGTATTGAAATTATCTTGTACAGCCACAGCTGGAAATCCATTAGCTACGTTGACGTGGTATAAGAATGACCGGAAGGTACGTAAAAAGGTAACTGAAAGATATTCTCGGTTCACCTGTATTATGGTACTATAAAGCTGTTTAAGGTAGAAGGATCAGATAATGAAATTTCTTGGAAGTTACTTAACGCGCACCTTCTTCTCGTTACAGGTGACAGGAAATGTTAGAACTCGTGACCAGGTCGTCTCTAGTGAGCTTGCAATTCTTGTTAACGCCTCTGACAATAATGCACGTATACGATGCGAAGCTACTAATTCAGCAACGGAAATACCTCTATTTCAGACTCTATTACTTAAAGTGAACTGTAAGGACAGCATTCGTGCGAACTTCTTAATGGAAAAGCTCAAGCGCACCTCTTTCATTCGAGTTCCTCTTTTCAGTCGCACCCGATCAAGTGAAGATTAGCCGCGAGCCAAAAGAGTTTCGTGCTGGCCAAGTGGGACGGATTATCTGTGAATCCAGTAGCAGCAATCCGCCAGCTGCGATGTCCTGGTGGAAATCAGGAATACCAATTGAAGGAATTAAAAACAGTACAAAGTCAGGCTTACATGGTGGTTACTTATCCTCGGTCGAGTTAACTTTAGACCTGACGGAGGACATGAATGGAGATTTGTACACCTGCCAGGCCAGAAATGCAGAGATGGAGAGATCCATTCATGATGCAACAACGCTCAATATACTCTGTGAGTAACGATCAACCCAAGGACGCGTCACCGCACAAAAAGTCGTGCTCTGAGTAAGGATTAAGTTACCGTGTAATATTCCTTTACAGACAAGCCTATATTCGCTCCATTGGATTTAAACGAATTGATCGGAATGGAAGGCGAACCCTTCGTTATTTCCGTTTCGGCGACTGGAAATCCGGCTACTATTACCTACACTTGGACAAGGGACGGTTTACCCTTAAGCGTCGGTGCCAAGAGGATAACAGCGAGGGGTCCAACCTTAAATATCACCAGGTTGGAACGTTACGATGCTGGTACATATATCTGTGAAGCAATGAACGAAGAAGGCACTACGTTTTATCAACTGAACTTAACGGTTCAATGTAAGCAGAGAGATATATAGGACAGATAGTAATATACGTAGTGATGCTTTTAGCTAGATGTAAACTCATTTGCTTCCTCGGGTTTCTAGATCCGGCAAAGATCAAACGCACCTCCATTTCCGGTATCGTCTACCCGGGAAATACAGAGGCGAAACTGTTCTGTGAAGTAGATGGCAGTCCCATTGGTGATGCTTATGTCACTTGGTATAAAGAAGGTTCCGCTAGCAAACTCTCAGGACGTTACTTCACGTCCTTCTCGAACAAGACATCCTATTTGCATATTGAGAATCCTGGTCAGGAAGACGTAGGAGAGTATCAATGCAACGTTAACAATGGGATCAGCAACGTTACTTCGGAACCCATCTTATTTATAACGGATTGTACGTCTCGAATGGAATTTTCCTTTTGTAACAGAACAAATTTTATCTTTATTCGTAACGTATTCATCTCTTTTTTCAGTTAAACCGGAAATGGCGAATCCACCGTTAACGAGAAAAGCAGCTGCCAACAAGGGTACGAACGCTCGTTTATACTGCAAAGCACAGGGTTCACCTTTGCCACTCTTTACATGGTTTTTTAATGGAAAGTCGATCCTGCCTAATTTGACTGATCAAAAATATAACGTGAGTCATATCGAGGTGAGTTCAGTTATTTCTAATCTAATATCTAAGGCAATCCAGTCGTTCGGAATTTAAAGGAATTCAATGTTACTTCGCAGATATCAAAGTTGTATTCACAGTCGGTGCTTACTATCTTTCGGGTATCTTCCCATGATTATGGGAAGTACGAATGCAGAGCTCAAAATAAAATAGGATATGCCTCGGATGAGATATACTTAGACGTGACGTCACCGCCTGATAAACCATCGGACTTACGAGTTTACAACGTGACACACGATTCTGTAACTTTAACATGGAAAAAAGGTTTTGACGGAGGCCTCCCTACGTCCCATAAAATAAGATGGCGACAGGCATTAGATTACGAAGACAGATATTACTACCTGGATGTATCACCTGGTGATTACAGTGCAGTTATCACAGGATTATCCCTGGGGACCTACTATGTTTTCAGTGTCAAAGCTATAAATGCCAAAGGCGAGAGCGGCTACCTTCCGGATTTGACTAAAGTACAGACGCTACGTAAGTTACAATTCTGTCTAGGAAATCGATACACACTTCATCACGTTACACCAGCGCATAAATATCCATAACACAGTACACGGAAGTAATGCATATAAATAATTATACGTTCGTGTCGGTGGAATCTGATTGAGAAGGAAAATATAAAGCACTGAGAATTTAGAAGAAAAAAATGGCATGCAAGGCATCACGTGTATACGTCTAGAAAAAGCTCTAGTATAATTCATTACAGTACGTCTGTTAGTAAGCAGGAAAGCTAATTTCATAAAGTAACATTTAAAAAGTGGGATATAAACGGTCTGCATGGTTTGATATAATAAAAATAATCAGTAAACACTTTCAAGTTACAAAATAGACTTATGAATGATATAATTATTCAATAACATCATTGTGCTAATATATAGAGCAGTAGAGTTAGTACACATAGACTGTAGTACTGATGCTGAGGAATCCTACGTGTACTACGTGACAGCATGATTGTCATCGTTTGTTGTCTTCGAGGCTGTAAAAATCATTTAGCCACAGTCCTATGTCGCTCTGGGAGTATCGTTAACGATCATTCATTTTATTTTTCGTTGAATCATCAAATTTCAAAATAATTTGACGACTAACAATCCATTTTCCGTCGAAGCCAGTGCATGTGTAACATTTTGGGTGACGGGGAATTGGCTTGGGTTACAGGCGAGGTACCACCCACCGAGTTGCCAGCCAGCGAGACTAACTCTTCCTACATCATCGTCATAATCATCGCTGTTTCCGCCTGTGCTTGTCTGCTCATTGCCACGCCCATAGTCTATGTCACCTTAGCGTCCAAAAAGAAGGCCCAACGTTCTGGTAAATATCATTGTGCAATTTTTTCTTTCCTCGTTTCCTAGGGCCGAACACTGCGGAAAATCTACCGGAGGTACTCCTGGAGAAGGGCGACTTCCCGATGAATTATATCTATACGGTTGCTGCCACTTCCGTCGTCTTTTTTATCGTTAATCTCTTCATCATGTTATGGTACATTGTACGAAAGCGAAACAAAGCTCGTAAGTTGATAATTCGGTTCTGTTCGCATATAAAGAAAGTGGGGAGGAACACGTTGAAGATACGTGTGGCGTATATAATGTATATTATAAATTTATAGATTACAGACTATGCAGATAGGCTGATTGGATTATTGATCAATGCTAATTATATAATTTTTTTCTTTTTTTTTCTCTGTTCAGGTATTAATAAGTCCCAAACTACGGACATGTATGCACCATCAACTGTCAATGGCGACACCATGACCGGTGAATTAAGTTCGGTCTCGGATGAGAAGAGCGACGTTAACTTCGACGCTAATGATTATGTGGTCAGTGCGATCAGTCAGTATGTTCTTAGTAACAAGTAATTGCGGAGGGTAGGTTTGAGTTCTGTTAACCCTTTTTCTGTCCCACTTATTTTAGCACTCTTTCGTGGAATCCGCCATTCCGCATTGCACGGTACTATTCTATCTATATATATATATATCTCTCTCTATTTTTACTTCTCTTGGTCCATTGAATTTTATGTGGTACTTAACCAACCTCATCTTTACAATTTCTTGTTACATTATGCAGAATCCAATGAAACATCTTCAATCCGATTCTGTTTCAGTAGTACATAGGTACTAATTTCTCTGATAAAACCTCTCTTCTGCAAGCTCTTAATTTTTTCTCCGTAATCGTCTTAATTTTAAGAACGTCTTAGCTCCTTCTGGTGGTGGTACATCAGAGGCAATTAAAATATAAAAAAAATATTATTCTCGATGCCTCGAGTAAGATGTAAATGTAAATTTGCACTTTGTTTTTAATATTTCATAAATGTCAATGCTATAGATACAATGAAAAAATGTAGGTAGTCCAGCAATAGATATGCGATAAGGATAATATCAGCTGTATATTTTGTTAATAAATTTTATAACTGTTTTATTGACAGGACGAGGGGCGGAAAACTGCAGCTAGCACCTATCTAATAGATCAAAGTATACAAGACTTTGGTAAAAACAGTTTAGAAATGCAAGTTCATCATCAAGGAACTTTGAGCAGACGTGGTAACCACGTGCACGGAGTCTTGAATATGGATTCTCCGCCCCAAAGAACAACAGCCAGTGGAACACTCTCGGGTGCGTCATCTACAACTGCTACTCGTCTCGAGAATCTCGATAGGTGCCGAAACCTCTCAAGTTTATCGCTCTTGGTGTCTTCTCGTATCGCTGGCCAGACTCATTTGCTCTCGATCACGTTACGTCGCTCGTTACACATGAAATTATTTATTACTATATGCTTGCTGGCTAATTATCCACCTTAGATGACCATTAATTAAATCCCTAAGATTTAAAGAAAGAGATAGAGAACCGGCACGAGATAACGGGAAGGGAATAATTAGTGGAGGAAAGAAAATTAAGAAATAAATTTGATTGCTAGATCCCACATAGAAATACCATCCAGATACAGTATGATCACGGCACGCTGCTCACTCAAGGCATGCTCGCCCTTATCACTACTTGTTTCCGAATCGTGTGAAATTTAATGTTCACAACATGCATGCTAATTTTAATACGTAGATCTAATTTATTTCGCAAGTCCGTTCGCGGTCTGGCCAGTTCTTGTCCGACCCCCTCCCCCACCCACCCCTTCCCGATTGTATTTTGTCGGTTCGATGTCACTGATAAGGATGTTGATAGGACACAAAAATTTTCATACTAGCTTAACTTCACACTATAAAGATCAAATTGTCAAATAACTAATTATTCGATAAACGAGTGAATGGCTGTGTGATAAGATAAAAGAGAAGCACAGTGTTAATTTATAAATTGCAGAAACGATTAAAAAATAACTCGACTCGACTAGACGGTCGACATAATCGCGAATGCGCAATTCGCGAAGAATTTACAATGAGATGGCAAAAGAGGAGAGGCACGCGAGCTGATATACGCTTGTGGGGTTTTATTTATCGACGACCATGCATGTTTTCTCAACCCTTGCATTAAAAAAGTCAAGTAATCTAGAGCTAAGACTTATTATAATTTTCACTGTATCTTTACAGTCTCGAAATCGAGCTACATCGGGAATCCGAGTCCAGCCCCACCAACAGACGTGAACTTTTACAGCGTGGAGATGGACAATGGCCGATATTTGGGATATGAGGGAAACTCGAGCCCGGCCCCAGTGATGGGGGACCCGGGCCCAGGCGCATACTATCCATCCCTGGGACCCACAGGGCACATCGTAGCGCATCCACCAACAGGGACGGGGACCCTGACAAGAAACAGGACTCTTCCTCGTCCAGTCCCCCCCCCAGACGTCACTGTTATGACTGCAGGAACAAAGTCCCCCATACCGCCCTCGGTACCCCCCCCGCCAGCTACATTTGCACGTGCGGCCCCCAACCCCGTACATTCCCACGGGCACCCATTGTCAACTTTCACCTCGACTCCAGCGTACTCTGACATTGACGGACATCTTGTTTGAGGTTCGCCAATTTCCGCCTCGAAAAGACTCGCTGCCTCCTTAGGATGCACCAGAGATACTTCGGAAGATGATTCCGTCGACTCCGAGGAGAGCACGCGCCTATAGGTCCCGAAAGTGTTGTATAGATTTCAATGAGTATCCAACAGGCATTTACTCAAGCTCGGATAACGCGGCGGCGAATCGCGACCTTGCAACTTATAAATATATACATATATAAATATATATATATACATATGACATTGTGTTACTCGTGCGGAGACATTTCGTTATGTACAGATTAGATTGATAAGAACCAGTAAGTTTAAGTACGACGACGATGTTACGACTGTAGGAATCAATCGGTACGGACGAGACACGGGATACTAGACTGGGCATTTATAATTCATTTTAATTCCTTTTTTTTTCTCTTTTTTTTAATCCATGCACCATCCTCGATCTTACGCGCAAGGAATATCTGACTAAGGACAGCCTGAGGAACTTCCCGGGGCACTAAATTGGCTCTGTTGTGTAATATTGGCTTTTTTATACTTGAACAACTTTATGTACCGCGTGTCTGGAGAGGTTCCGGCGCCGGGACGCTTTTCGCACCGTATTCACTGCCGCTCCATAAAAGTCAATAATACGCGTTGAATGATTTTACGATTTTTTTTTTAAGACACAGCGCGATCATTCCCTTAGATAATTTTTTTATTCCGTAACATCCGTACTGACCTGCTCTATATTAATTAGCGAATTGTCGGGCGACGGTAGTTCAACGAGCGAGAGGTGTTTCCTATGTTCGAAAGTCAAAAGACAGTAACGACTGTAAGACGTACGTGTTAAATGATCCAGGGAGCCACTCAAAAAAAAATACACTAGATCTCGGGTATATCAGGAATGGTAAAACCAAGGCGCGAGATCACATTGAAATTCTGCGTGCGGATGAATTAAAAAAAAAAAAAGAAATTGTAAGATAGGTAATAGAAAATGACAAATATATAACATAATCAGTGGACTTTACTGGAAATCATCCGAAAGGCATAAAAAAAAAAGTGAGTGTCTTGGCGTAGTGATATCTTTGAAAAAGACAATAGTACATAAGTTTAGTTGTATACGTATAGTTAAATCCATTTAATTTAAGACAACTCGTACGCCACCCTGGCCAAGCCAAGTCGGTTGGTGAATTTAAAAATTTGCATTCGGGTTCACGCGCAAGCGGCGACACAACTCGGATCGTATTCCTGATTAGTGTCGCGACGAAAATATTTGTACACATATTTTTGCATTTATTTCAATTGCATTGATTATTCATGTAAATAGAGTAAAACGGATACGTCTTGATATTTCTCACACTCCACAAGTATAATTCAAATGGATCATATGAGGGTCTCACTGTACCTAGGCTATAAATGAAAGGATGCGCTGTAGGACACCTAACTAAGACTATATATGTATATTTGCAAAAAAAAATTACTCCTGTTAATCGTACGAGACGACGATGTGTTTTACGTTTCTGTAGAGAAGCCTAAGTAGTCGACATATATATTTTTGAAAAAGTAAAAAAACCTCATATGTTTGGCCTATTCTAGGTAATACTTTCGAAGCGTGCGACACACACGGAAATTTAAGCGGCCGACTCTCCGCCTCTACGTACTGCGAATAATAATTCCAGACACCCATTGTACATAATTCAATTCTAATGATATACCTGAACATCGAATATCCGAGATGCATTTCTTTTATATCAATTAATACATTCTTATTCGGATCGTCATCGATTCCATTCGACTCTTTGTATCCTGTAAAAGCAATTTTCATTGAAAATTAATTTTACATCGAAATCACGTTATCGAATGGTATCGCCTACAATGATCTTGTTATCGTGTTAAATTGTTTGAGGTATGATAAGGCAAAGAGAGAAGGTATCAAAGAAGATTGAGGGTATCGTATCCGACGGGCTGTCTCTAGCTTCCTGCGTGTCCCATGCTTGAGTATCGTTTGAAAGTTTTATGAATGAACGTTTACTTAGCATACGCCATTGTTATTTGATTATTGCAATGATTTGTTACAGTAGAGTCTACAGGCTTAAAACGTGTATTGTTGACCGCTGTTGTGCGTGGAGCCGCGCAGACCGGCTTAGACTGATGATAAAAAAAATTCACGTATGCTCAATTAGAGAACATGTTCGCGCATAATTAAGAGTTCTATTTACATATACATGTTTTATATTTGTAATTAACAAAAAAAATCATCTATACTTAATATTACCTGAAATTATTAGATTATGTAATCTCCAAAGTATTTGCTCATCAAAGTGCTAGAACATGTTAAAAAAACGGGCCGATATTCGTCCAAAATGGTACCTTGGAGATGGACATACCATCTAACAGCACGGTATTTGATATTTTACATGATAATTCATAAATTACGTTGATTATTCTAAGATCATAGTCAATCCTAATTATACAATCATTAAGATATATGAGGATAAAAATAATCGTTTTAAATGTAAATAGTGTAAATACAAGACCTAGATAGATATGAAAATTGAAATACATAATGAATTATATCAAGCTACGAAGGAAATACACAACAACAACAACAACAAAATCGAGAGCTTTTGTAATAGCTGACAATTTTATATCTCCATTTGCATTATTCAGTTTTACTATTATCTATTGATAATCTGTTAGCACCGATTGCACGTCCCTTTATAAAAATACGAATACACACTTAACCATGTGCGAATCTGTTAAAGAATTTTGACTTATGGAAAAGTGCAATTTTGCATTATGAACGAAACAAATATTTAGAAACTTAACGTCCATTTGTTACGTAAATGCGGCTTAAAATTGGATGGAAAAAAATGATATCTTTTTCGAAAATTCGAGACTGAAGTCTTGAACGGAATTATTGGGTTAACTTTATACGCGTAAAAAAAAAAGAAAAAAATGTGGAATTTGCTACTTCCATTTATGTGCCAACGTGTCGAGAATTAATTCGATATGCTGTGTTACGAATGCATGTAATTTTTCAATGACACATCCACGAGTAAAATACAATAATTTAAATGACGTCGAAAACATGGTATTAAAATGTTAATTGATTGTCGCAAATTTTTCATTCATACGTGCACGTCGATAAAGCTCTCTCTAAATAAAAATAAAACCACATGTGTAATGTAATTAAATATCCAATCGGTATATTAATTATTGTATATATAAATAGTATTTTTACATTCTAATTCTAAATTCCATTTCCGATTCTAAATGGTACATTATTGTGTGCTTCGTCTGTCGCTCCTGCATTGCACAAGGAAAATCGTACTATATACGTACTGCTCGTAACGTTCGATAATTTTCATTAATCATTTTCATTGAAAATATTGAAAATTCATTTTTTCCTCGTGTTCTCTCAACCTCCCCCGATTCCCTTGAAACTTTTCTACCCTGTATACAAAGTGACGCAATTTTGTCAGATACTCTCAAAATGAATTGCCCATTTGGTAATATTTTAATGAGTGGTACAGTTCAAGTTCTGTTTTTTTTTGTATCAATCTATGCGCACAATTTTTATTGGACATCCTGAAAAAAAAGGATAATATACTGTTATACAATATATTTTAAAAAAAAACCCTTTGAAAGTTCATTGAGTTTGATGTGCTGCGGTATGAAAGTACTTTGCCAAGATGTTATCTGTTGGGGAATATAGAAAATTTAATCTTTTTTTTTTCTGGAGCACGTATATTCATGGCTGATGAATATAAAACCTCGAGGACTCGCGTGTGCACGGAGACAGAGTGAAGCTCAACACACTAGTCTTTAATTTAAAACCAAAGTAAAAAAAAGAAAATTATGTAGTATTTAAGAATCTCCATTAAGTGTACACACTCGTGTGTCTATACAGATGTAACGACTATTAATGATTCAATCACTGTAATTAGATAAAGAAACGACTAACCATTATTATACAGATAGGTAAAAATTAAGCCACTCATTATATGTATTTTATTTCTAATACGTTTTCCATCATGCAGCGTTAACGTTTTATCCTTAGGAGGTTTCGTCGATTAGCGATTTCAATTCTGTATCTGTATATTGTTTTTCTATTGCAACTATTAAAACTGATTATAACATAGCGACTGGTTATTATATCCATATGGACTCTTATCCTTCGTTATTAAATAAATCGTATGAAAAACTAAAAAAAAAATTGTCTGATCCTCTATTCACTGAGTCATATATGCATTTCGTATCTATTCATCACATGACGCATGGTTAAATTTTAGATAAAAAAAATACTTCAACTTCAGGTCTGAATATATCCTGTGCATTTGTAGAAAAAAAAAAAAGAAATTCAGTCAGCTTCTATGAATCACCCAGTATTCAGTTCACACTGCGTGCATATATCCTGTGTCAGTAATTCTTTTCACATAATCTGACACAATACCTGAAATTATAATTAGAAGAAAAAAAGTTCTCTCGCGGTAAAGGTCAAATTTCTATAATAAAAATGCAAGTATTCACGGGTCAAGTGTGGAGATTGTTCAAATGCAATGAATGGCCCAAAAAGTCAAGGAGAAATATGAAACGGTAATTTTAAAAAAATTTTTATTACGAGTCTAATTAATTTTCATGAATCAACTGTTTCGCATTCGCGTGTTATAATATTTGGCATTGAATTATTAATTTTCAGGTCGTCAGGTCAGACTGAGAGTGACAGTGATTCAAATCGTTTATCTAAGATCCTTGGTAAAACTTTCTTTTAAACAGAAATTTCATTGGTATTCAAAGACGCCATAGGATTTTATGTGGTTGGCAAACTGACTAAAGCGCATTTTTATGACCACACATTTCACTCTATCTAAGATCAAAAAATCTTCACTTCCTCCACACACAGTTCTTTCTACGTGGATTAATTAAAAGTACCACTGTTGGGTTAGACAGGCAGTTGAAATCTTTTATTTAGCTATGACCAATCCGGATATCTGATAGCGAAATTACCATTCTCTTGAGCAGCTTAATTGTTAATTTTCTTGATCCAAGCAATCTCCACAATTAAAGGATCCCACTTGCAGTCACTTTTATTACGCTTGGTAGACATATGTGTCATTCGCTTATCCTTCTCGAATGAAAGTCCCCGTTCCGGATGTAACGATGCACGGCCATTAATTTTAGCAAGTAAATTTTTCCCACATCACCAAACAGTAAACGTCGCACAATAAGTAATGACTTAATGACATAGATCTAGCGCGAGCCCGTATCTATTCGTGGTTACTTATTCATAAAAATTTTTAATGGTACACCAGCATCTCATTTTTTTGGCTTTTTTCAATTTTATTGGACAGAGAAATGAAAGTGTTCCTTTCGCTTCGTCGAGGATTCCTGCGGCCTTGGCCTTGCTACTGAGAAGAAACTGGTACTTGATTTGTTTCAATATAAGAAAATAGTCATAAAGAAAACATAACCTCATCTGATAATCCGATCCCCTCCAACTTATTATCTTCTTCGTCCAAAATCCTCAGGCAGCTCCAAATTCTTTAAAATTTATATTAAAGCAGTGGTAATATTCCTCTTGTTTCTTATTTTTATTGTTTTCTTCATTCCCTCAAATAGTTCACTGCACAGATTCGCAAGCTTGTCATCACAGAAGGAATACTTATTAAATAGAAAGGCCAAGGTACCGTGTGCGTATAGTTTGTTCGATAGTAATAGAACACCTGGGCCTATTGCTTTCCCTGTAAGTAAAGAGGTAAACCAGGTTGATTCTCTTTCTCCTGACTCCGTATAGTCCACTCTAAGCCAATGCCCTACCACAAAACGCATCAAAGGATTACTTTTACCTTCCTGCGTGTGAGTAGGGGTTCCTTGGGGTATAAAACAGTAAGAAACTGATTTACAGGCCAGTCTGTGTTCAAATTCTATTTTGAAGACTGATACGTATAAACGGTATAAACGAAGATTTAAGCTCTGCATCGTCGACCACGCCATCTGTAACAATTACCATCATGTTACAAGTAGGTATACCCATTATATCTACAAACGATAAACATTAATTTTTAATTCTTAATAAATGAATTAGAAAAGTATTATGTATCATTTAACTGTGATCTTTATTCTTTCAGCTTCTTGTGATTGCCACGTGCATCATAGCCATATCTGCAGAGCCACCGGTTAGCAGTAAGTAAATATTATATTGATTATATAAATAATTTTGATTATTGATATTCAAACGGTAACAATTTATTGTTAATTGTTTTATGTTACCACAAGTAACGTACTGAGATAGCTTTGAAGATCGATCAATATGTAAAAGGTTAACCACGTTCTACTTTCTTCTGAGGATCTGCGGTTACACATGACATACATGTTAAACCACATCAGCGAAGATACATACTGTATAACGGTCATGATCGGTATAAAATCGAATACGCCTTCGTTGCCAAGGCGAAATACTTTCTCTGACAAGATTGTTGCTGATCTTATTTCCACTTCCTCACAGCAAAGAAGAACGATAATCAGTTTATGAAAGCTGAAAGTTTTTATCCCACGCATGTACCACTCTGCTAATAAACATGGCAGACTAGTGCTTTGACCACGGATAGCACTTTGTAAATGAGAGATTGGATTGCTCACATAGAAAATATAATCCTTTCAGGCTACTCAAGCGGAAGTCATGGCGGAAGCGGAGGTTACGACTATCAAAGTGGCCTCAGCGGTGGATCCTTCGTGGGAAGTAAAGGATACGCAGATTCTTCTGATGTCGACTTTGGAGGTTACTCAGGAGGTGGTGGACACGGACAGTCCTTCGGTGGTGGTGGAGGGTACGCAGATCTTGGGAGTAGTCTAGGAAGTTACTCTTCCGGTGGACATTCTGGAAGTGGTCACGTTGCTGGATTTGGTGGATATTCTAGTGGTGGACATGATAGTCTTACCGGTGGATTGTCTGGATATTCTGGTGGCGGCGGCCATGATTCTGGTTTGAGTAGCTATGCCGGATCAGGAAGTTACTCGGGAGGAGGACTAGGAGGTTACTCCGGAGGTGCAAGCTATTCCTCTAGTCCCAGCGTGAGTAGTCATTACTCGGGCGGACATGGCAGCAGTTTCGGTGGAATTGGCATAGGAAGTGGCGGCCATGGAAGCGGTGGTGGATATTCTTCAGGACCTAGTGTCAGCTACGTATCACCTGGACACGGAGGTGGATACTCTGGAGGCGGAGGCCATGGGAGCGGAGGATATACTTCAAGTTATTCATCACCCGCCATAAGTAGTTATACTTCTGGTGGACATGGCGGCGCTTCCGGTGGTTATAGTTTGGGCGGTGGTCACGGAGGCGGTGGCTACTCTTCCGGTGGTCACGGCGGCGGCTATTCATCTGGTATTGGAGGTGGCAGTGGAAAAATTATTATAATCAAAGGAGGAAGCGGTGGTGGACATGGAGGTGGTGGCTACTCCGGTTCTTCAGGCTATTCCAGCGGTCCCAGTTATTCCAGTGGTCCCAGCTACTCAAGTGGTTCCAGTTATCATAGCAAACCATCTTACTCCAGTGGAATATTTGGAGGAGGTGGCAGCTACAAAGGCAAACTCGGAAGTCTTGGTGGAGGCCATGCTATTAGCACCAGCTACTCTTCCGGTCCGAGTTTTGGCGGTGGACATGGTAGTTTTGGAGGTGGATACTCATCAGGAGGACACGGGAGTGGAGGTGGATATTCCAGTGGCGGGCATGGAAGTTCCTTTGCCGGATATCCGTAATTCCCTCTGCTGTTAAGGCTGATGAAAAGTGTTTCATTTCAATGCTAAAGTGTGACTGTTTATAGACTTTCAAATATTTATTTCACTGCTGCTTAATTATAGGTGATTACTGATTAGTTTGTACATGATTTTTAATAAAATGTAGATCTCCGCGATACATGCAATTATGATTATTATGATTTATGATTTATGTGATTATATGGAACCGTAAGACTTATTTACTTTGTGGAAATTGCTCCGGACCTAATCTCTTTGCCCTACGATGAATTTCTTGATATTGCCGTTTGCGGAGGCGTCCTCAAGATTTTTGGTTTCGCTAAAAAAGCTTCCTCCTCTTCCATTTCGTATCCTGTTATCTTCTTATATTCAGAGGTACCAACTTTCAGGTCGGTACTGTTGTCATTCTTCCTGGAAACAGTGACAAGACACGAATATAATTCTAAATAATAAATTGAAGAAGTTTTTACACTGACAATCAAATAAAGGCGGTGACTTTTCTAAAAATAAATTTTATTAAGTAAAAGCATCTTCCCAATGAATCAAATAAAAGTATAAACAATTCTTCTCGTGTAACGAAGAAAATGATTATTCCATAAGATTTTTTGTTCACTCACAGTGACGCAATGCTGCTCAACTTATCCACGTCTGTAATAAATAGAAAGTAATTTGCCTCAGTAGAAAAGTAAATAGAATAAAAAGTTCATTATAAATATTAATTTAAAAGTGTCTGAGAAAATTGGTCGAATTCTTATCTTGATCTCTACAACTTTCATGCGTGTGCTCCAGATTTTCAAGAGGTCAAGACCAGTCGAGATTTATAGAGAAAGTCAGGAAGCTTTCACTGGTCAGGAACGTCTCCTTATTTCCGCTTTATGGTCATCGCTGCTTTCGACTGACCAGTTTACGAAGCTCTAGTTAACCTCTTAACGTTAACGCTCGAACTCCTCGATAACTTAATCACTAGAGTGTATGACGTACAGCAACATTATCCAAGAAAGTCTACAAACCTTCGACTGCACTTTCACATGCAGATGCGACATTTGCCAAAGAACTCAGTGTCGTCTCGCTACTCTCTCTAAAACAAAATTAGATCACCCAATGTATTCCTTGTTTTAGATTAGAAAGCTAATGAGATAAAAACGAACATGATTGCTTCTAATAACAACAGTGTAACGCACTTGGAACTCTGTTTGGCGTATAAACAAACAGCAACATCATTATCCTCTACCTCTTCCCCAGAATTGAATCCCACCGACTTTAATTCCCGTTCTCGCGATAAAGACAACCTTAAAGTTTCTCGATTAGCCTGATAAACCGCAAAATTTCTTCTGTCAAACATTTTTTCATTTTTCTCAAAGTTTCTCAGATTCACATCGTCATGCGTTTCGCTTGATTTAATTGATCCTAACTTTTGTGTTAGTGACTCGTACGAATTATCTGTGTGATCGTATGTTCTGGTGAAGGCAAAAAAATATGGCGACATTGTATTCGCGAGGGATGCAATATTAAGCTGTTCTTCAATTTTAGATATGCTGTCAGCGTTTGATTCTTCATTTGATTTAACATCATTTAGCAAATCAATTTTTGTTTGACTAACAGAAGTGCATTTTGATTCCACTAGAAGCTCTGATACTTGTTGTTCCTTAAAATTGAATATTCATGCAAATTATAACTAAAACTCAAATATTAACAAATTTCTTAAAACCTCGTTATACCTTATTAACAATGGCTGGTACTCTTTTAAGAGGTATAGACAAATTTTGTTCTACCTTTTGCATAAAAGATTCACTTGGTTGTAAATTAATTGGATTTCGTTTGTGCATTTTTAACTGCATAGGTGTTAATCTTGATAAAATAATATATAGAACTCAATAAACATCATTACTTTGTATTCCCATTACATGAAGATCAATGTAACTTTCTAATACCTTGGTGATAAGCCTTTATCTCGAATGGGTATTTGATTAACGTCACATGATTCCTTATCCAAAGTCTGCTCCTTTCTCCGTGGACTCTTAGCACTTGCACTTCTTGAATGAAACTTTGGTCTCTTTTGCACAGAGACATCCACAGTCGCGCTTCCGGTCTGCAGCGTTTCCGGTAACATGGAATAACATGAGGCAAGGAGTGCTTCACCGAATAATTCACCGGTATGAACTTTTACAGGATCGCCTTCCTCTAATTCATCTTCCAGTACGTCTAACTCTTCCTGTGGGAAATCGACCATTTATCTCAACCCTTATTAAAATCATATCATAAATTACATTATCATCATCAGCAGTCTCCTCGTCTTCTGTGTCGTCAGTATAATTACGCTTATGTATCTTCAGTATGTGGTCCAGATGTTTTCTAAACGTAATTAAGAAGACGCATATGATTGTCAATAAAAAGTAATTATTCATTACTAAGTTAACCCTCCACGGTACCGATGGGTCGTTTACGGCACAGCCCAGATTGTTTGCTCACATAACCTCAAAACGCAGGACGGATGTTTACTGGCTCCCCTCGCTAAGAAAACTTATTGGTAGTGGGGGCGCAAGGGACAAGGGGTGAAGAGATTCGGCAGTTTATCGGTAAATATCAGAGAGTGCAAATCGATTGTGTGCCCTGAAAGATTCTGGGCAGTACCCATGAATTTTTTTCCTAATATTTTAAAAGCCCTTATAAAATAATGAAACAGAACAGGGCATACAAGACCCAGTGGTTCCGCGGAAACAGTAAAAAAAAACAGGTTCCGTGGAGGGTTAATTAAATAAACTTAACTATACCTTATTTCTCCACTATTCTGTTTACGATGATACTCCAAAACGGAAGCCAGTCCTGTTTTCTTAGCTTCTTCATTTATCTCATGATTTAACAAAAAGCTATTCAATGCCCCGTTAATATAAGGGAGTGCCTATCACAGCAAAATTAATTAATTAACTTTTCATTAAACGACAAATTCCTGAATGCTTTACACTTACAGGCATATGATCCGTAGACAAGAGTGTAGTTAACGTTGAAATTAACAACGGAGCAATTGCTGATATCTTTATTTGCGCTTGTCTATGCAGTGATAAATTCATCAACAATGCTGTAGCATATTCTAACCTATATGTTCCCATTTTGTGATTATCGGATTTTAAGTGATATATCAACCACTCGACCAAACCAGATTCAATCATGTAAATGCGCTGCTGCTTGCGCAACGAAAGTTTTTGTAACATTGCTATAATCATGTCGCAAGTGAACGCATCTATGCACTGATTATCAGTACCGTTTAAACATCTGATGACCTATCCTTATAAATATACAAACTATTATTATTAATATGCATTAGATTTCCTTAACAAATATATATATAAATACACATATACACATATGTTATACTCGCCACATTAAGCACGGTGGGTCCTACTGATAAATAATCACGTCCGCATCTCAGTGACGCTAAAGCATTCAGTAATCTTGCTGTTGATTGTTGTAATGGATGAGGTACAGCTACATCCTCTGGCATTAATAAACATGGCAAAATCGGTTTACCACTGTCACTGGCTATTTGTGCATGAAGACCCAATAAATCAGTCGTTATGTACTCGTGAATAGTCTCATCACGCTCTCCTGGCTGACTTAATGTTACTTTCTGAGATGTAAAATAAATATTTATAGTTCGTCTAAGAGCGCCACCCCTGCATTCAATGCTTCTTCCTTTCCCATGATGGAGGGTATGTGTATATTTATTTTACTTACCCAGCGTAACGCTTGCAGCAGCAACAGCTTGGTCTTGACATTACCACTTATTAAGTGTAACTTAATTTTTTTCATGTCTAATAATCTTGGAGATATTGGAGTTACGTCCACGATTGGCAATGGGAAATTTGATAAATTATTTTCTTTGACTTCCTCTTCGCTCTTCTCTAGTGAGTTTATCTAGAATTTATTAATTTTAAGCTACGTGACCTATTTGGAGTGATGTAGATTTCAAGGAGAAGTATTATTCCATTGAATGTACCGTACCTCTGAATTACCACGTACATTCTGATTAAAGAGGTCTGGAAATATTTGTATACAAGAAGCCAGCATACTTTGCAAATCGACAGCTTGGCCGCGAACTGAATTTTCCAATGCTGCTGTTAATTCACCAGCAATTCCGATCAGTTTGTGATAATCCGCGTGTAATTTGTGAAATCGCACTTTTAATTTTTGATAATTAGAGTGGACAGTATGCAAATATGATTTCGTCACTGTCAATTCTTGATTGTACTGTATCGACTGCTTTGGCAATTTTCCAAATGATGCTGGATTTATTATATTTGCTGGTTGATGTAAATCGGATGTAAGCAAAAGATTTGTCGCCGTTTTAACACCGCTTATACGAGTCTGAGCGCTTCTGAAAAAATTAAATTGGTGTTTTGTTGTAAAATAATTAAAACGTTCCCAAGAATTTGTCGCAGAGTATAATTATTACTCACTTTGAATGTACATTGTTGTGTTTCAATGAAGACTGAAAATAGAGTTTTTCCTCTATTTCATGCATGTCGGAAAACATTGGTATGTTTCGATCATTCCCAATTACTTGTAAATTAAGATTCATCATATCCTGCTGTTTGAAACACGATATATCCGTTTTACTGATTTCCAATGGTATTGCTGGCGGGGTAGTTTTGATTGTCGGTAATTTTTTTCGAATCTCCTCGGTTATTGCTTTATCAGAATCCTTTCTATTTCCGTCATTCAATAAATTAATATCCTTCATTTCATTGAATGATATCAATGGTTCTGTCGAATTATTTTGCAAAACAACAGGTTGCACCTGCTACAGGAAACGCAGGAGCGAAATATTTAAAATTATTTGACACATTCCAAATCATACCTGTCTGTATCGCATGACAAACATTTGTAGATTGGACATTAAATCATCCATCCAAGCTCCATTAAATATTTCAGAATAAACCGAATCCGTGTGTGGGTCGCTGAGAAAAGGTAATGCAAATAATGTTAATAATTGTGTCTCTTTTCTAAATTCTTGACCGTCAGTTTCCAAATATTGTCTCAATTCTCCCATACTGTCCATCATATATTTCTTCAGATTAATACAGCCATCCTGTTCAATTTTAAAAGTGCATAAGTCATTGCATATCTAATCTGAGAAACACTACGGTAAAGTCAATATGAAATGTATGGTAGATTGCCTACGAGCAGGCGCGCACATATTGCATTTCCTACTGTTTATAGAATTATTAGAAATTAAAGTATCAGAACTGAACCCACCTCATTACCGCGCTTGTAATTATTAGCTTCGTATTCTAAGACCTTTAAAAGTTTTGTATCGAAAAATTGATCTAGTTCTAAAAATAAATATATATAAGAATGAATATTTTTGAAATTTTAACAGATTTAAAACTCTATATTAAATTTTTGATCACTCACTCTGTCTTGGATCCTCGCGAAAATGTACGATTCGTATAGGTAATATTGCAAAATGAACGTGTAACTTGAACGTCAATATTTTATACTCCTTAGTCTGCCTGACGTTCTCGGGTATTAAGTTATTCCAAGACTAGATGTATAATTATCGAAGCGCCATTAGTAAAGCAGTAATAATTGACATGATTTAATTTAAATTGTAGATTCAGGGGGATCCACTTACCTCAAAGAAATCTCTCCAATCGCCCGTGCGAAATTTCGCCAAAATTCGTTTGCACGACTCTTTGGGAATTGCATCTTTGAAGAAGAAATGTTCTCCGAAAATATTAAAACCCAATTTCGTTGCCTCGCGCACCAAATTGTCAGCAGTAATCTCGAATTCATTGCAGAGTAGAAACTGTATAAACGAATAACCATTATAACGTTACTTTGAAAATTGTATTAGACAAAATAGAATATTGCTTTCTGTTTCGATTATACATATTCCTAAGGCAATTACTTTCTATGGGTTCTATTTATTAATTAAACTAACCTGATGAATTAACTTTATGAGACAATCGTTTGCCTGAACCGACGAAAGAAACTCGCCAAATGACGATTTGTTTTGCCTGTAATAAATATATTAGAATTTGGTAATTATATCAAATCCAATATTTATCACTGTAATAAACTTTGATCTTACTTCTTTTTCTCTACATCCTCGATATCTTCTGACGGTTCCGACATCATACATTCAGAATGAATTTTATAATAATTTCACAAAACGACACGTAATCCTAAGTGATACACGTGAACGTTGTCAAGTTTTGTACGAAAATTGATCTTCTAGTAGTAATAGCAGGCCGACGTCGATCAATATACCTAAAATATTATGTCTAGAAGTAAATCTTGCCAGTAATATTGATTGCATCATAAATCCATTATACACTTAATATTTCTGTATGGATTAAATTATACCGGTTCTTGAGAAAATATTTATACCGTATTTTGTGCAATATTTGCTTTGTACAGTATTGAATTGACTACCCAAAAGATATTTGCATTTTACTGTAACAACCGTTGCCACCAAACATTAAAGCACATGTATGCGTTCGTGATACGATGATGGTAATGAATTGGCCGTGGAGTAGTTTTCTTATGGCTGGATGTTTATCGAATTTTTATTTGATAACAGATATTATTTAGGAGTTAGATACAGATAAGTGTTGCGTATAGAATTTAGAAAAAAGAATGCGGGATGAAAATGAACATAGGAGTAATTACTCCAAAAATGCTATTAGACAGGTAAATTTTTTATTTGAGCAGAAATTCTTTCAGATTTAAGGTTAGCCAGTATTAATGTATAACTCCCGTTTTCATCGACGCAGTTCAATGTATAAACTCTGTTTAACTGTGTTATTACTCAGTCAGACACTTGTATTTTAAAGATAAACGGAGTTTATGCATTGAAGCATGTTGAAGAAAAGAGGCGTAAGTGATAATAACAGTATTTGTTCTATAGGTTCCACCATCCGCATATTATATACCTAATTTTATTAGTGAGGATGAAGAGAAGGAAATAATTAAGAAGGTCAATGCAGCACCTTTGCCTAAGTGGACACAATTAAGTCATCGTAGACTTCAAAATTGGGGTGGTATACCACATCCAAAGGGTATGATTGCAGAGAAAATACCAGATGTAAGATGTTATAGGATTTTCTTTAATAAAGAGGGAGTGACATCGTATTGTTTTTACAGTGGCTTCAGAAGTACGTTGACAAAATATCCAATCTTGGAGTATTTGATGTAAATACATTACCTAATCATGTGTTAATCAATGAGTATTTACCTAATCAAGGGATAATGGTAATTTTACTTGTATTATTACAGATTAACTTTGAAGGTTGTATATTTACTGTTAAAGGAAATGTTTTCATTTTTAGCCACATTCGGATGGTCCACTTTTTTATCCTACTGTAACTACTATTAGCTGTGGATCGCATACAGTGTTGGAATTTTATAAACGCATTGACACTGAAGACGTTGTAAGTAAAGCTAAATAATGTTTGGTGTAGGAGTATATGTTTCTTTTCTTTTTTTCAGGAAAAGGAAGCAGAATTAGAATTTAGCTTTTTTCTTGAACCCAGAAGTCTGTTAATATTACAAGATGAATTATACAATAACTATTTGCATTCTATTGCTGAAAGAAAGTCTGATATTATAAGAAAAAGTAGTGTAAAAAATATAGATCTTTGTTCAAATGATTACAAGGAGGGACAAGCCATTGAAAGAGAAACGAGGCTGTCATTAACTATAAGACATGTTCCAAAGACTAGTAAATTAAAACTGAAATTTGGAAGATGATTTTTAATATAATTTATTATCAAAGTTGTACATTATATTTAAATAGGCATTATAAAAACAAATTTTCGTAGCAGTAGTAAACAATACTTTCATTCATGTAACAGGTTTAGGTGACATTGATACATCTACGTCTTCATAATTCTCAAGGCTCACATCCATTATTTCTTCGTCCGATTCGTCTAACATTCCTTGTAATGAGTGAATTGATGATATTAATACATGGAATTGTTTTCTCCTCATTTCTAGCTTATGTTCCAGTTGTTCTGATTTTTCCTGTAAATAGATTTTTTTAGAATATCTGAGTAGACGATACCTTTATTATATGACATACCTTTAATGTACCAAGTTCTTTGCGTAGTGTTGCTAGTTTCAGATCAGTTTCCTGCCTATCAGGCTGCTCGTTGATAACTTTTGCTAGAACATCGTATTCTATTCTGTTCTTACGAACTTGTTTTGCCTCTTGTAATTCCACCTTAGTTTGTTCTATATCTTTCTTAGCTTCTTCAATTTCAATCTCAATGTCTTTCGACATCTTCTCGTAGTTCTTTAATTCTTCCTCACTCATATTGGAAACTAATCTGGATTTCTTTTGTGCAAACTCACATTGTGCAAGTTGTGATAACATTCTTTCATGCAAAATATTATCTGTGTCAGGACTATTAACCCATTTTATGAATGATTTCAATAATACATTTATTCTTCGATCATCTCCAGTACCATCACCATCAATAAGCAATCTGCGACGTATAACTTCCTCTGGAATATTTATTTAAAATGTATTAGAACTATGTTTGGAAATAACATTACTTTCGCAAGGCAGTATCTACTGATTACTTAAGGTTATGTTTTTCTACACACTATTACATTATACTGCATTATAATTATAGAAGTGTATTGTGACAATTACGTTCATTGAAATTATACAAATTATAATATCACGTTAATTCAGTATTTCATATTAAATATAAGAAACAAAAATTCATCCTTACCGTCAGACATTTTCAAAATTATTAAATCACCATTAAGTACAATTTATGTAAAACTTATAACGTTATTATTCTATTGAACCATTCATCAATGAAACAAAAATAATAATTAATTATACAATATTAATTATCAGAGTTCAACCAGAGATAAGTAGGGAGATGCTTAACGCTACTGTTTTACGGTTAAATCGTAGCAGCGAGTCTGGAAGTAGAATTTTGTGATCGTCACCTCCGTCGACAATGCGAATTCCGTTGTAACCGAGCTAAACGTGAAATCGAATCTGTAGCCTGGCGAGCAGAGGTTCTCCATTATCTCTCCGCTAGTTCCCAATGTAACCCTTAGAACGAGAACAAGAGCTATAGAACTTCTCCAGACGAATTTGCACGCACACAATTTTGAGCAGCTTCCAGTACTTGTAAATATGCTTGGCCAGAATTTCCGATTTCTAAGTATTAATATTTTACTTTATTGATTTAATTAATTATTTTAATATTTTAAACACTTAATTCATTAATATTTCAATTTTAATACTTATCCCATTTGAGGAATTGGGCAAAGAAGTTTTATTTTATGTCTAACGCACCCAGGTAAGGACTTTGACCTCTTCGCAGTCATCTGAATTTAATATATGTATTTGTGGAATTTATTACATTTTGATCTTGTTTCTACATACCTACATATATAATAGCACTGGATGCACATATATAATATATAGTTAATGCTTTTTATATAACATTAAAGATACTTTACAAGTTACAATATTGCTTTGATAATAAAAACATTTTGTAAACTCCAAAGTACAAAGTTCTTCAAAAATATGATATGTCTACGTTTAATACATCGTACGATCATTGATTGGTCCCAAATACATGCCGGTCTTTTCAGTATATATTTAACATTTATGACATATATTATATCTATAATATGAACTGACTGTAATCGTACATGATTTAGCGCGTTTAACATTTTCAGTTGACACATTTTTGTTTCACCCTCAAGGTCAGGTACAATTCAAACCGTGGTAGTGACCATTCTTACGTAAAGATAATGTCTACATTACGGGCAGCTATTTCCATAGTAACTTAACGTTAATAAAGCATAATGCAATATCTCATAGAATATTTAAATAGTTACAAACAAATTCATTTCTTTCTTATTCTGTACTTAAATATTGCTGTAAGGAAAAACAACAGAGACGATGCCACTTTCCATTTATAATTGTAATGCAAATTTTCTGAAACCCTGTAAAATCTGTTAAGGACGTGCTGTAGCATTGGTAGATCGTCTATTTCAAATCAAAAATTATGCGCCACCTTTCGTAGTATTTCTTTCTTCGCAAGGCTTAAGTAATCTCTATGCGAATACCTGTCAAAGCTGGTTTCATAAAATGCTACGATTGAGAAGGTTTCTTTCTTCTGCCAAACAAGTTACTCAGTACAGAACTTCGCTTGCTGTCACGTTCTTTGCGCGTACTTCCTGTACTTTGTTCACTTTCTGATCCACTTTCCGAGGGTCTCCTGCTACTATCGACAGTTGATATACCCTGACCTCCTGGTGCCACAGCTGGTGGAGGAGCCACGTAAGGTGGTAAGGACGTTGGACGTCCAGTGAATGTGTTCATTTGTTGCTGACCACTCTGGTAAATCAATAAAATGCAAATCATGAGCAGACAGAACAATTTGGAGACATAAAATTACTCGCGGTGAATATTCAAGTATTCTTACCTGTCTGACATTCACAGGAACATTTCCATATGCTGTAACATAAAAAGGGAAATAGTTTATTAAACGGTGAACACTTTCTGTATTTTCATTTGCATGCGTGAACCGCCCCTTGGCTTGAAGATGCTGTATTTACAGGTCTTTGGTATCTATGTACAAATGTATAATGAGGATGATGCTGGGCTGCGTATAAGGAATCATGCCACAATCTGCAAGAGTACTCTCGTAAGACATTTTACGTACTCTTTAGCGTGAAATTTATATACGTGAGTATATACAGGTGGATTATTACAAAAAAAAAAAAAAAAACGTCTTGTGCAAACAAAACTCGACAATGAACACTGTCGTTACATACACGACACCTAGGAATTTGAAAAAAAAAATTGCATGCAGTTCGAAAATCCATGGACAAAAAACGGCAGGCAAACTTATGCAACTCTTTTTAAGCTTTTCTCTTTGCACTAACTGACCAGAATCATTGGGGCTGTTCCACTGAGACGTTCTTGTCGGAGGAGGGGCACTCGATGGCAGGGGTGGTGCTACTTCTATAAAATGATTAATTTTCAAATTCATCTGTTGATGATTCTTCATTCTACTCTTTGAAACAGAACATTCTTAATTTCAGAAATTATTTTCTACATACCTTGATGTGGCGAGTTCAGATCCATACTGCTCTGTCTACGCCATGGTTCACTAGAATCATGTTGACCTGATCCATTATGGTTCAAAGTGGTACTTCTATCTTGGTACGATTGTGGTCGTCCTTGCTGTTGAGGATGCTCAGCATCTGGGAAAAACATCATTAAATTCAAATATGCGCAATGACACTAGTTGGATAATTTTTTTTAATGCTCATAAGCTTTTCTATTACAATTGCGCCCAAGCAGCGAAACATTCTCTGAGTTGGATGTTCTCACTGGTACAGGTGGTGGCGCACCTCTAGGAGGAATTGGTGGTTTATCGGTAGAATGTGGTTGATATTGTTCCCTTTGACCCGCAAGTTGTTCGTGTTGAATTAACTGCTGCTGTTGCGCTAGTAGCTTTTGCTGTCTGTGCATTTGCAAGAATTCCGTTTGAGTTTGTGGCGATTCCGAAGATCTTTGAGTAGCCAGGAAACTTGAAGTTCGCGGATCACGTCGTTGCTGGCTCTGTCTATGCATTTGCAGGAATTCTTTCTGGACATGGCTCGGTGTACTTTGATCAGAGATGTCACGCTTGATTACGGAATTTTTACGCTCCAACTCTGGCGTTGAGGCATGACTACTTCCTGTTGAGATGTTGTCATCCGCATTATCGGGCGTCACATTTTGTAGCCTCTCTAAGCCCTCCTGATGTAAAAAGACATTTATCAATCATTAATCAATTAATGAAATTCACTAAATTATGGTGCGTTGTATAAAAATATGGAACCTTTTGCGACTCGTCGTAGCTCAAAAGCTGCAGGCTTGGCGGTAACTTGGCATGGAAAGAAATCTTGTTAACCCAATCTTCCATTTCTTGACGGTTCGGTGCCAGGAACAAAAATTCTGAACCATCGGTACACTTCAATCTAAATACATTCTTTCTCTTTGTATAATCGTCAGCCTTCTCACAAGTTGCATGGAAAATCGTTATGGGTGCAGTAGCTGCTTTACTGGCAGAGAAATCATCCATGTCTTTGAAGAAGCACAAGAGTTGGCCACACAGTACTGAAAATATATGAATTAGAAATTACATGTTAATTAATTTTACTAATTTCTTAAAATAAAAAATTAGGTTC
This sequence comes from Calameuta pallipes, assembly GCA_030142375.1. NCBI lineage: Eukaryota > Metazoa > Arthropoda > Insecta > Hymenoptera > Cephidae > Calameuta > Calameuta pallipes. The sequence continues at coordinate 283,552 of JARQSW010000686.1, forward strand.
ACTGTTAAACAGTTACCTGTATAATATTGCTTCCAAGAGCGAACTGCTGCTTTTTTACCAGCACTCTGCAGCTCATGCTTCCTCTCAAGGAGACCTTGTATTTCCACCGGAGGCAATGCTTCCAAATTTTCCATCCTCTGGTGTTTTCTGAAACTCTGTGTTCGCCTTCTCGTAGTGAAGCTTGGTGTTCTTTTTGGTTTCTTCATATCCACCTTCATACTCTCTGCGCGTTTGATATCTGGCGGGGCTGGAGACAAGAATACATCTGATCAGATATCATTTTCAATTATATGTATGTATCGTTTATAAGAGAATTACGTACTGCGCCTAAGTCTATCACCGAACATATGAGATATACTGTGTGATTTCTGAACAGATGCTGCTTCCGGTGGAGGTGCGACAGTACCACTCTTGAGTGGAGGTAGCCTGAAATGAGAGATGTTCATATAAATAATTAGAATACACATAAGAAACTTAGAATTATTTTTTTAGCATTTAAAATTAAATAATAAGCAAGCAGTTATATCGCCAAAAACTTAGAGCTTGTCTCGTTACACGATAATTACCTGTCTCTATAGAAACTTGGCCTACCAGGTTTCTGTTCATCATTCTCAGGATCTGACTGAGCATCTTTAAATTCCCCATCATTTCTACTAAACATGCAATGAAAAGCGCAAATCCAAATGTGTTAGTCTTCATGCAATTGGTTAATTTAATGAATTAGTTCTGAATTTATGCAAGGATAAAACGACAATGACAACATGTTGATTAACTCACCTGTTGATAGATTCGTGTTCTTCGGATGTTCCATTGACTTCTTCATGGGCTACACGATGTGGACTGTCTAGTAGTCTCCTTCGTTCCTCTTCACGTTTTCGCTCTTCGGTAATCCTCTGCACTTCCTTTCGTTTACGCTCTTCGATTCTTGCCTTTTCAACACGTTCTTTCTCAGCCTGACGAGCGGCCATTTCAGTCTCCTGCTGCTTTTGGAAAGCTCTCTCAAGCTGTGAAGGGGAAAAACAGTTGTACGTATCTTTTTGAAGGAAGAATTACATTTTATATAAAGAATAATGATCAAGCTATTACCATTGTGATACGTTTGAGAGCACTGAATTTCTCTTCCTGAGCTTCAATTGTCTTTTCGAAGTCCTCGTGCTTTCTTATCAAATCTTCAACCTGAGGAATACTTTCTCCTAGTTTTCCATCATGCAACATAGGTTCCCTGCTGATGATCCAGTTCTCCAGCATCTCAGCCTCGCGCTTGAACATCTGCGTATCCAAATTTTGTTCGTAGATGAGTTTCCTTTGTTCCCAGGTATCATTTAAAAATTGCTTCCTCTGCTCCAGAACTGAAATCTTGTCCTCGATTTCTCTTGCTAAGAAATGTCCCTGCTGTATCAATCCCTTTCCAGTTCTGTAGAATTTCGCAAAGGTGTCTCTGCGGGTATCGATCTCAGCCTTGTATTCGTTGTGTCTCGAGATAAGAGCTTCCGCTCCGGATACATCTCGAGCCAATTCCGGTGCAGTTACCTTGGCTATCATCTCGTTTATCCAAGCCATCAAATCTCTATACTCATCGAAATAAGCTTGCAATTGTTCCGCTTGAGCAAGCTTGCTTCGTCGCTGAGCTGCCTTTTCGAGCAATTCGTTCCATGCCTCGTCAGCTTCCTCATGTTTTACAGCAATGTGCTCACGAGCGTCCGGGAACAATTCCGCTAATCTAGAAGCCTCTTCCATTACAGATTCGACCTGGCGAAAATGTATTTAATAGAATAAAAATTGATCCATATGTTAATATTATTATATAATTGTATTTTTAAGATTAATTACCTGCTCTTTCACTGCGGCCAAGTCTGTCTCAAATCCTTGATGCTTCCTAACCAGTGCCTGTATGGTTTCCAAGTCTTGGCCATACCCATCAGAACTTAGACTGGCCTCTTTCTCCTGAATCCAGGATATGGTTTCATCAGCTGTTCTATCAAACATATGAACCTGTTTGGCTCCAGCCAGTGCTTCCTGTCTGGCGTGTGCTAATTCTTTAAGATCTTCCCATTGCTGTTTGGTTTCGTCAAGTTTAGCATGAATTTTGCCTGCTTCCGGATTGTCCTCGTCAAGCAATTTCCTTCCAGCGTCCATTACTGCAGATACACGACTTTCGCTGGTTGTCAAACCAGCCAAGAAATTATCAAATATCTGTATGAGCAGTTCTACGTGTTCCACGTCACGGCCATAATCTTCTGAAGCAGCCACCTGAATAATTAAGAGGAGTAATTAATATAACTGATACTTTTAAAATGCTACTTGAAAGACGGCATCTTCGAATAGGTCTTTACCGTTGTTTGATCACAGATCCATTCGATAACTTCATCAGCTTCACGAATGAACTTGTAGAACTTCTCACTTTCTAATAATCTCTTCAACCTGAGTTCCTTGAGTCTGCGCAGCTCTTGGAATTTATTCTGAATATCTGTCTGCTTCTGGGCAATGTTCCTGCTATCAAAATGATGTCTATCAACCAGACCCGATGACAGTTTTTTCAAGTTGTTAATTGTAATTTCAAAGCCTGACAAATCCCGTTCAACACCTTCTAATTTCTTTAACAGTGACTGCACAGAATCTTCATCCTTGCCATAATCAGTTGAAGTAAGTAATGGCTGCTTTTCTTTAATCCATTGCTCAGCTTCGGCAGCTTCAGCATAGAACTATAAATAAATATCAGTATAACTATTAGATTTAACAAATATAATATTTTAAGGTAATTCCGATTATGATATGTACCATCTGGGATTCAACGGCATCCAGTAATCGCAGCTTTCTAACGCTGGCAACGTCCCTCAAGTGAGCCAATTTTGCTTGCAATTCCTGTGACAATGTTTCTATCTTTTCCGATGCAAAATGTCCACTTCGAATCATCACCGTAGCTCGGCTAGCCAAAGAAGCTACAACAGGTTCTCGAGATATTAATTCAGCTTCCAGAGCATGATGTTTTTTCTGGAGTCTCTTGACAGTTGTCAATGAACTGCCTAAGTCGGTACTAGCTGCCAAAGGTTCCTTTTCAGAAAGCCAGTGTAGTTCATCCTCCACGTCTCTTGTGAACTGATGTAACAGTTTAGCATCTTCTAAGTTATCCCTTCGAATTTGGATAGGTTCTTGTAGACTATAGAATCTATTAATTGTGATCAAGGCTCTCTCTTGAATCTCATCTGACATGAAATGCTTCGATTTTTGAAAGCTGGCTGCCGTTTCTTTGATAGATTCGCAAGCCTCGTTATGTCCCAGAACGTCATTCTCCAAGTTGGTATGTCTCTTCAATAAATTAGCAACGCTAGAAAGATCTTTTCCATGATCTTCAGATTGAAGTTGGGTCTCCACTTCATCCATCCACGCTTCAAACTCGTCCAATGTTCGTCCAAATAGAAGAGCCTGGTACGCATCATTAAGTCTATTCTTCTTAAGCTCACTTGTCTCTTGCAACAGTCTCCACTCAGCTTCCAATTCATCTAAACGTTCTTGAATTTCCTTTGAAGCATAATGATTCTCTTCTATGAGAGCTTCACCTTCTCCGACAACAGCACCTACTCTTCCACGATTGGCAATTAGTTCGCTCTCGAAAGCTGCGTGCTTTTGAATTTTGCTCTGTAAATTTGTCGAGTCTCTGTAATTCTCATCACTGGCGACTTGTTGTTTCTGATGCAACCATCCCTCCACCTCATACATGTTTCTGAGGAATTGTTGAAGTTGATGACTTTCGAAGAGTTTCTTTCTCCTAGCAGCTGCACTGTTTCTAAGTCTATCTCGCCTGGCGCACACAGACTGGAGTCTCTGTTTAATTACATTGGCATCGGAATGTTCATCGGACAAAATTTCCGTAGCGAATCGCTCCAGCTCTTCCACACGACCCAATTGCGATCCCAGCATCTTCTCGAATTCCTCGTGCTTACGCACTAGGGTCTCTACGCCAGATAACGATTCCCCAAGGTCATCATTATTCAGGAATGCTTCTTTCGTTGCCAGCCAGCTATCGGCCTGATCAGCCTGTTCCTTGAACAATTGCAATTGATGTGCCTGAGTGAGCCTCTGTCTACGATCATCCCAAGCATCGATCAAACCTTGTCTGAGTTCTTCCAAATAATCCAGACTCTCCTTGACATCCCCAGCGATTGGAATAAGTTTTTGACCATGCTCTTTCAATGCTTTGAATGTTTCTTGCCTACCATCTATTTCTGCCTTTCTTTCTTGATGTAATTCCAACAAAGCTTCCGCTTCTGATATCGTTGTAGGAGGCTCAGACTCATCCATACGTTTTATGGCGTCTGCTACCCAGATATCTAGTTCGTGTAACTCTGCACGGAATTTGTGCAAAGTGTATGCTTGATTCAGAGCTTGGCGACGATTCTGAGTCAAATGTTGCAAATCATCCCAATTTGATTGTAGTTCAGACAACAGTCCATTGATTTGTGATGCATTCTCTGGATACTTGTGAGACAGTTCTCGTGCTTCTGCATTATGTTCCTAAAAACAGAAAGTTATTGTTAGCGCTCGTAGGGAAAAAATTACCATTATAGATACAGTAAAAAAATTTAAATACATCTTTTCCTTCAACCATTGCGACGTTTAATCCGTGAAGCGGAACCTGAACTGAAGCTGTATAACTAAAAATAGCTAAGTTTAGATCTAGTTAAGACTACCCACACCACATAGCACTATTGCTCAATCATGAAGAGCTTGGGATTGGCCCTATTCTTTGTATACCTTTAGTTTTCCTTCGATGGCTGTCATGTCTCTTTCCATGGCTTCTTGCTTCCGTTGTAATTGTTCAACCGCAGTTAAATCCTTACCAACGTCCGTGGTATTCATGGCTAGTGCTTTTTCTGCAACTCTTTGACTCGTATCGTCAATATCCCTGTTGAATAAATGAATTTCCAAAGCTCCAGCTAACTTTTCCCTGTAAGCGCTCAAAGCTCCTTGAAGTCCCCTCCACTTGTTGTTGAAGTTGTCGCGACGTTGTTGAATTGCCTTTGCTTCGTTGTCCTCGCCCTATTTTAAAAGTCAAGAGAAAAGTAAATAAAGTATTACCACAGTAATTAGAAGCTCCACGCTCTAAATCAATCAAAATATATACCTGCTTAATGAGTTTATCGGCCAGAGCATTAATCGTTTTAATTCGAGCATCATCCACTCGCATGTCACTGTCAACATCATCAAGCTTTCTTTGCAAACTCAAACAATGTTCATAATCCTTGCCAATGTCACCAGCCTGGACCATCATCTCCTTGTCTCTGATCCAAGCTTCAATCTTCTCAACTTGATTATTGAACTCGAGAATGTCTTGTGCTTCTTCCAGACCTCGACCACGATTACCAGATTCCAGTAAAAGCTTTTGCCATGAACCGCGCAAGTGTTGTAGTTGTTGTCGAATTTCTGGACTAGCCGGATGTTTTTGTGCCAGAAGAGTCTCGCCTTTTCCTGAGAAGATACATCTTTTTTTTTAGTAAAAGTGATACAATTGTCTTTGGGTTATAAAACAAATTGAAGATACCTTTAATTTCTTCGATTCTACTTTGATTAGCTGCCAATTCAGCCTGGAAGGCTTGGTGCTTCTGAAGTTTCTTAATTTTATCTTCCAAACTGGATACTTCTCCTTTGGATGCCTCAGCCTCCAACTTCTTCTGCTTCTCCCCAATCCATGATTCGGCTTCTCCCACATCTCTTACAAATTGTGCATGAAGTAAGCTTGCTTCTAATCTTCTTCTTCTAGCGTCACACAGATTACGGACTCGAGTTCGTTTCTGCATGACTTCATTGAGTCGCCTTGCAATCGTCGGGGAGTCAAAGTGATTCTGTGCTAACAATTTGTCGCCATGTTCTTGCAACGCTGATAGCTTCTCCTCTTGGGTCACAAGCAGTTTCTCAAATTCATTGTGTTTCTTCACCTGAGCATCAACTTCCTCGACGGATACGCCAAAGTTGTCGCCACTCAGGGCGGCTTCTTGCGTAGCGGACAAATTGTCCAGCTGTTTTGCATCACGTAAGAAGAAGTGCAGGTCGATTAATTGATCCAAGTGCACCTTCTTCTGCTGCCAGGCTGTATGTAATTTTTGTCTTTCATCGAGCAATTGATTACACTTCTCTTCCACTTCCTACCAGAAAAAATTTTTAAGTAGCACCATGTATCCCACGTTACGTAGTATCTTACGATGTCAACAACTAGGTAGCTGTTTTCATAATTTTTGCTAAACTTACCACAGCAGCATAATGGCCCGTTTGCACCATAGCTTCACCAAGGTCAAGCACAGCGCTAAAACTGTCTTCTCGTGCTTCAATTTCACCCTTTAACGCCTCGTGTTCTGCCTTCAAGGTCTGTGCACTGGCAGCATCACGAACTTTGTCCTCTGTGGACATAGTCGCGCGAAGACCAGCTGCCCAATTCATCAGATCGCGAACCTTCAGAGAGATAAAATTGAAGGTTAAGGATCTAGGAGTGAATAAAATATAACAAAAATAATTTTGAAAATACCTGAGTTAAGAATCGCTGCAAATCGCAACTGGCTTGCAACTGATCCCTCCTGTGCGCTGATCTTTCCTTAAGCTCTTCCCAATTGCTTACAACAATTTGTTGCTGCTGATCTATATGTGTGGCATTATTTCCAGGGTAGAGAACCTGCAGTGTCGCTGCATCCTCTACTAAAACTTGTAGCTGTGCTTCCAGGGCGACCAAGTCATTCTCAAATCCTTCATGACGTCTTATCAGTGCCAAAACTGAATTCAAATCACGACCCAAATCCTCAGGTAAGGCAGCTTCCTTCTCTTGGATTCGAGATAAGGCCTCAGCGACATCCCGGTGAAACCGATGAATTTCACCAGCTGCTTGCAATCGTTGTTCGCGGTGTTGAATAAGGCCGAGCAAATGTTGCCAGGATTCCCTAATATATGTTTAACATGATACCGTTAATGTTATTGCTGACTTTTATTTTTCAACATTCATGTGCAACAAAAAGCCATTTGAATAAATATCTAACAATAAGATTAGTAGCAAATACAAATAATAAGGTTTATAAACCGGATGACAGTTACGAAAACTATAATGTATTTGTAAAATGATATATTCGTGAAAGTCATTATGATAGATAATATATATGTTAAACCTTTAAGATATAAACATGTTAATAATTTGGATAGCTTGAGATGCAACAGTGAACAGACACATTCTACACCTCTCTAACTCACCGTATAGCTGCGTGACGTTTGCTCACCTCGGCTATCGGATCATCATCATCATTTCTAAATTAAATTTGTGCGCAGAAAAAACGTTAGTGACCATCACCAATGAAATATATTATATCGTTATGTAGAGCTTGCAAATTAAACATGGACTATACGTACTACTGTACCACGTTAATGGACTAGAATATATCGACACCTATATTATTAGTACATACTTATACGAAAAACTAATAAACTAGTATACCAGTGAAGTACTTTTTTAGAGATGAGAGAACGAATATGAATTATAGGAACCGTACACCTTAGGAATATTTAGTTTAACATTTTTAAATCAAAGTCTCTTACCCAAGTTGTTCCTGACGCTTTTCAATGTCCTGAATATAAGGACTTTCGTTGGCTATTAATTTCCTGGCCAAATCCTCGCACTGATTAAATCTTTCAGAACCAGCTTCTATCCTGTGCTTAAAATCATTGAATTTAGCTTGGAGCACTAGCAAGTGCTCATAATCTTGTCCATAATCCTCCGAAGCAGCTGCCTGCTCTTGTTCCTTGATCCATTGCTCCAATTCTGCGCTCTCCAGGAAATACTCATGCCTGTACATGCTTTCCATAAGACGTTGCTGTCTAGCCGTGGCCAATCTTTGCAACGCTCGCATTTGCTGTGCAATTGATTGCTGCTTACTAGCAATTGCTTTACTGTCGGGATGTTTAGCATTGACCATAGTAGTTGCAGTGTGACCCATTTCCGTCACTATGCCATTGTAGGTATCTAATTCGAGCTCCAATGCCTAAAACGAAACATATAATTTAATTTGGCTTCAAGTAACTCCACAAATCTTTGATGAAAACTTTAATATTAAATCTACCTTATGTTTTGTAAGTAATTTAGTAGCAGCATCACGATCTCTGCCGTAATCAGTAGAACTTAGCATATCATTCTTCTCGTTCAGCCAACTCTCAACTTCACCAGCCTCGAAGTAAAACTCCTGCGCCTTCAGAGAAAGATCCAGTGCACGGCTACGCTCTTCAGCTTTACCTTGAAGATCTTTCCAAGCATCTTCCAGGATATCACAGAGTTCTTGTATCTATATTGAAAGCATGAATACGCTTAATAAAAATTAAACTAAGCTCTATTTCCTCTAAACACTAATAACAGCAAGTAACACTCCTTTGAAGAACTCATGATGAATTGCACTGAAAATCTCTATTGTGAAACTTCATTAATTGAAGCATGCATAAAAACACTTAAATTTATAACATATATCAAGCAATAGGAAAAGAATTTTTAATCCCCGGATGTGCCTCGGTCTTGTGGTCATAAATTCGCTCAAATCAATTAAAAGCAGTATTTAGATTTCACGTGATAACATTCATGCGAGCGTGACCATCTTACCTCGCCAAAACCATATATCTCGGACGTGCCCCGGCTGTGCAAAAACGTTCACACTTACTCGTGACTCATGACACACGTATATCGGATCCACATATGAACGGTATTCAAATCGAATTTATTAAATACGTATGATTATGCCATATTCTCTACCTTTTTCTTCTCTGGATGTACTTGATCGATGAGTGCCTGTCCTGATGCCAAGGTCTTGTCTATCATAGGCTGGTGACCTGCGATTTCAGCCTCGAGTTTTTTATGCTTCTTGTGTAAGGATTGTGCTTGGTGTAAATTTTGTCCAAGGGTCGTCGAGGATGCTTGTGGCAGATGATCCTTGATCCACTGCAACTCCGCATCTAATTCGAATCCAAATTTATGGAACCTCAAACTCTCCTCCAGAGCTTCCCGACGTTTTCTAGCTGGCTCCTTCAGACTGCGGAATCTATGGGATAGAAAAAAATAATTATGTTCAAAACTGATACTAATTAATCTAATTAATCCTGCCACAGGTCTACATACTTCTTTTGAGTAGCCTGGCTAGCCTTCAAAATATTAGCAGCATCGAAGTGACCCTCGTGTGCCATTTCCTGTCCCATGGCTACGATGTCATCAACTTTCTGTTCCCATTGACTCATGTCATTCTCCAATATCTGATGCTTCTTTAATAATTCCTTACAGCTTCTCAGGTCAGTTCCGACTAATTTACTTTGCAAGGAATTTCTAATCTCTTCTAATTTTAATCTAGCGTCCTCCATAGTACGATTGTAACCATGTTGAGAAGCCGCCTGTCTCAATCTGCGACCCTTTTCTAAAGACAATGCCACTAATCTATCCCACTGATCATTTAAGTCCTTCAATGTTTTACCGACGTCATCGGATCTATAATTCTCTTCGGATATCAATGCCTTTCCAGCTTTATTCACGGCTCTTAATTGTCCCTCATTAGCCCTTAGTTCTCGCTCAAACGCTTCATGCTTTTGTAATTTACGTTCCAAATTATTCAAATCGCGATAACTCTCGTCGGACGCTGTTTTCATCTTGTCACTTAACCAATCACGCAGATCATCAACTTCAGCTGAAAATTGTTGATAGTGCTCCGAAGCTTTCAAAGCTGCACGTCTACGTTGAGCTGCATCCTTGACAGCAGCTCGGCGTGCCAATACTTGATTTCTCCTTTCATTAATGCTGAAAAGGATCAATTTCTTAGAATATCTGTCAAAAATTATACGAAATGCATGTAAATAAATTCTCGTGATACTTACTGATCCTTATCATAATGTTTCTGAGCGATCAACTTATCTGCCGTGTCGCTAAAAGCTTTCAGTCTGTCATCTTGAGCATGAAGAGTATTCTCAAACTTTTCATGTCGTTTGAGCAATGCTTCAACGTCATCTAGAGTTTCACCTAAATCAGTAAATTCTAAGAATGCCTCATGAGAACTGGTTGTCGCTTCTATTTGATCTGCTTCGCGATTAAATTGCTGCAATTCCAAACATTGTCGCAGCCATTGTTCCTTGACTGCCCAATCAGTTATCACAGCATGATACAGGCCGTTCAATTTATCAAGACGTTCACGAACATCCACCAAAGCTGGATTGCGGTGTAGTAATTGATTACCAAGTTGTTCAACCTCTCGGAATCTAAGGATTCATAATATTTAACGTGAAGATATATAGCTTTATAATTTCACGTTTACATAGTCTTTCAAGGAGTTTAAAATAAATAAAAATCAACAGCACGTACTCATCCTCACGTGTTTTTATCTCTTCGCCAAGTTCTGTGTGTTGTTTTCTCAACTGTTCTGCAGTGGCTACATCCCTGACTGGCTCCTCTGCATTCATAATGTCTTGAACATTGGTAGCCCAATTGATCAAGCTCTTTGAACTGTTCATAAATATTTGCTGTCCTACTGCGTCTTCCAAGCGTGACCTACGCTCCTTGGCTTTAGTTCGTACTTTGTTCCACAATTCTTTAATTTCATTTTGTCGGGCATTCACGTTACTCAACTCATTAGGATATGAGCTCTTGACGCTATTGGCAAGTAAATTGACCTTTCGAACCTGGAGAAAGAAATTATTAAAATTATATAAAATTACAAATGAAGTACTTAAAGAAACTTAAAAAACGCAAAGTACCTTCTCCTCAACAGGAGCCAATTCTCGTTCTAAGTGCTGATGTCTTCTCTGCAAAGCTTGTACGGTTTTTAAGTCTGGTCCCAATTCCGCAGTATCCAATTGAGTCATTTTTTCCAACATCCAATCGTGAGCCTCGTCACATGTTCTGTTAAATAATTCAACGCTCGATGCTCCTTCGAGACTCTTTTCTTTCTGCGCCTTCAACCAATTCAAATGATCCCACAGTTGATGAATATGCCTTTGTCTGGCTTTTACTTTGTCTAGCTGACTGTGTCCTTGAGTAACGAAATCTTCAACTGCCGCGTCAATGGCCTCAACGCGTTTTCCAGATGCGGAAAGATCCGTTAAGAATTTCTCATATTTCCTCTTGGCAGTTTCAACGTTATCTCCAGAATCATCTGCCCTCAGCATCTTCTCCTTGTCCTTGATCCATTTTTCAAAGTCATCGCACTCACGATAGAAACCATAAAGTCTTATCGCGTCCTCCAACAGCGCGTGACGCTTTGCTGCCAAATCTTGTAGTTCGTTGTAAGTATCATTTATTTTCTTCTGTCGCTTCTCGACACTATCGCTGTCATTTGCAGGCTTGCGCTTAATCGGTTTTACAGCCGACTTTATTGACTTTACTCTCCTGACTGGTACTACTTGTTTCACCATCTTAGTCTTCTTCACCCTTTGCGTGACCTTGACTTTCTCTGGTCTTCGCACTTGGACTTGAACTACTTTTGGTTCGATCTCACGTACGTAATTCGCTGGTACGAAGCCAGCTGTACCGTCCGCTTTGCTAACGCGCCACCAGTCACCATTGGTTTTTTGCAATAGGAGCATAATTTCGCCTTTAGCCATCTCCATTCCTTCTCCGATGAATGGATATAAACTCTTCACTTGTGCAGCTAATCTTTCTTCGAATACGGTTTTAGGTTCTAAACGTTCTACGACCTCGTCGATCCATTCATCTTGAGGAACTAGTCGGACTTCCTTGCCTGAAATAATAATAAAAAAAGAAATACATATATTAAAGTAATCCTGTATTATGATACGTATTATACAAAAATAATTGAAAAATAAAAGTGACTTTTCTTACCCCACTCTTCTTGCTCTAATTCAGCAACTGGTTCTGGATCTGCTGATAGTTCAAGAGTCGATATACCAGCTTTTATTAATTTTTCAGCTTGCGTATTCAATGACTGTACATCGCCTTTGTAGGCATTCAATTCTCCTTGCAGATCCTTGTGCCTCTGAAGAAGAGCTTGCGCACTCGGTTCATCCACACCGTAATCCTCGGACGCAACCAATGCCATTTTTTCATTCATCCAAGAATCAGCCTCGTTTGCATCTGTATAGAATTGAAAAGCCTCAGCAGCGTCTTCTAGCTGTTTCTTTCTGAGAGCAGCAAGTTCCTCGAGAACCTTCCAGTGCTCTTGCAAGGAATCAATACGATTTTGAATTTCTATGGATGATGGATGACTGTCAGAAATAAGTTTCCTTCCTGCGTCGCAAAGTTGTTCAGACTTTGGACGTCTTACTTTCATCTCATCTTGCAGAACTTTATGTTTCTGTTGCAAGGATATCACGGCTCGCAGATCCTTGGCGGAAATACCAGCCTTACATATCCTCTGTTTCTCTACTAACCAGGACTCCTCGTCCTCATGATCTTGCAAAAAGTGGAAGAAATTCCTAGCATCCTCCAAACGAGCTTTACGTTCCTTACTATTCTCAACAAGTTCATCGTAAGCACTATTCAAGAGATCCAATTTCTGCTGAAGTAATGGTACCTCCTTACTCGTAGGTTGTGCCAAATGCTGTGCAGCCTGTCGACCAAGTCTCCTTTGAGTCTCGCCGAGCGCTGTAACTTGCAGTTCTTGTAAGCTGTGTTTCTGCAAGAGATCTTCGACGCCCAGTAAATGAGGCCCGACGTCGACACTCTGGAAATTGAGTTGTAGCTCTTGAATAGTAGCCAGAGTTGTATCGATCTCCCTCATCAAGCTCATAAGAGAGCAAAGAGCAGCTAGATTTAATTTGTGGTGATCTAGAAGAGCCAGCAATTCCTTCCACCTCTGTAAAACTTCTTGTTCCCTCGCCTGAACTCGCTCCAATCCGTGGTAATTCTCTCTGACAAGCTCGTCAGACATGTTGGTTAAATCATGGAAACGTTCTTCTCTAGCTAAAATATCGGCGCTGATCGCTTCGTGCTTCTTCACGGTAGCATCGACCTGGGCAAGGTTGCTCCCGTATCTTGGATCTGACAGTACCTGTATCATTTCCTTGAGGTAACCTTCTCTGAGAACACTCTTCCTCTCGAACTTATAATTCAATTGCTCGAGTCTTTCCTGCCGGAGTAATTCCGTTCTGAGCGCGACCTCTCGACGATGCTCAGCACGCTCGAGCTCGACCCAATTTCTTTCTATGTCGTGTACAAGTTGGCCTTCTTGTGGAGTAAAAGCTGGTTGATTGAGCGACTTCAATTGCGTATTTATGTGAAAGTACAGAGCCTCTATTTCCGAACGTTCCTTGTACTTTGGCGGTTTCTCGACTGTGCGATATTGCTTGAACGCCAATAATTCACGCTGAATACCTTCCAAGGAGTTAGGGAAATTCCTGTCCTCCAGCACGTTAATCTTCAGCTTTATCCACTCAAGTAAATCACTGGTTAGCTTCTCGTAATGAACTTTCATCTTGTCGGCATCCATCATTTGTCCAACGATCTAAAGAAAATCATTAATAATTAATATAACGAACGTTACACTTAACAAATGTATCACTATCAATGATAAATTCTTAATATACATTTGCAATTCTCTTTCCACTCTTGATCTCGTTCTTCATCCTGGCGAATGTGTGATAATACGATGCGACGTAGGTAATAATAGACTTCTCATCAGGCCTAGCCGTATCAACATCCTCAGCATCCAATAATCGCGGAATTCCCAATTCTGCATTTGCCACATCGAATGCATAATTGAGATTGTCAATGTGTTTGTTCTGTTGCAATTCCGCCCAATTGACCAAGTCAGGCCTATGTGCGTGGATGAGTGCATTGAAGCCAAGACCGCTTCTCCATGATCCTTTTACATAAACACAAATCTCATTCGTTTCATGTTCATCTCGAAAATGATATGGCATGATGCAACATCAGCAACAGAGGCTCTGATACAAGGACATAAAAAAACACAACGAATATATACACCGGCCTCAACATAACATCTCTTACCGGTAAAGTCCTGAATATTAACACCAGGATAGCCATTGGTTTTCCTTTGACACCATAGGAGCAAAGCATCTTTGGCTGATTTCTTCTCACTACTTTCATTTTCCTCGTCAACGTCGATCTCGATCTCTTGAATTTGGAAGCGTAAAATAATCGTCCAGATTAAACCGAGGATCAGTCTAGGATTCCCATCGACGATATCCTCAGCTCCTATACTCTCCAGTCGTACCTATTGGAAACATATACAAAATATTTTCATTGCTTTATTTTCATATGGTTTATATCGATTGACTATACTGTATCCAAATAACCCAGTTTATTATTACAAAATTCCCATAAGGATCTCGCTGTGAGAGGTGCAACTTAGAGTTAATTATGTTGCGAGTCGTGCAACATTCGCGATGGTTGGAATGTCGTCAGATCAGTAAACGGGTCCATCAAGGCCGCTGGGAAATGGAAATTATTGCCTTTGCCAAGCGAGTGACACCTTCGAGTTTAAAAAACAAAAAAAGAGAATAGCCCGTTGTTAGATTTACACGTTAAAAAAAAAAGATTCGCAATGCATTAAGAATGATTCTGTCAGTGGGAAAAAAAAGTTATCTTGATAAATAGCCATATCGGTATTAAAATCTGATGAACAAGATTTTCTTCTTTCACCTGGTTATATGACGATCGAGAGAAAAGAAAGTACAAGAATAATTATTTCTCCTATTGCATTTTTCGATTCTGAACTCAGAATTGACAATAGAAAATTAGTAGAGACGACCCGTTATTCCTTAGTGTCAACCTTCGAATTTCAACTGCGCCAAACTGCATACAGTCACGTTATGATCGGAGTTTGAGCGGCGCATGAATAATGAATGAACCACACGGGGCTGCACGGCGAGGAAGGAATAACAGTTATGTAGACTTAAGCCGAGTACAGTTAAAACTCGTGCAAAGCAAGAGAACGACGATTAAGCGATACATGCTCGTGGCGTTAAGTAACTTTTAATGTAAATAGCTGCGTGCGTGGCGCATAAAATCTATCGGATGGATCGATTAAATATTTATTTTTATTTTACTCGGATACGTCGAGGTGGACACGCAGAGCAGACGACTGAAGAAGTTCATGCCCACGCGACTCTGACGAATGAATTTCGAATAGGTATGAAATCATCACGCCCTGTGTTTCATATTGTCATTGTAATAAGAGGCCGGCACCGGGACGTGAATTTTACATGGAGAAACGGGAAGCAGTTACGTCCTGTAAGATTTACATCTCTCGTCATCCCACGTTACACGTCATTGCAGCTGTATAACAATAACTATTCCTGCCAAGAGTACAGTTCGGGACGTACTTAATGGACCGTTACAAGAATGAAAACACTAGTGGGCAAAGAAATAATTAGAGACAATTAATTAAAATTAAATGACAAATAATCTAGAGCTACCTGACGTATCTTCAGAGATTCAACGAAGAAAAATTCCCACGCGCGTAAATCCAAGACAGTGAGATATCTCTTTTTGTGACAAAAGAAAGCACAGCATCGTGTGCAACAAGCCGCGCGTTCTTGGCAGAGGAAAGAATGCAGATCGATGGTATGCGAATGACAACTGCGAAGGCACTTACACGGTACGCCGTGCAAAACTGACAGATTCCCACATAGATTTCAAGGTACCCAAAAACCCTAGCAGAACGTCCGGACAGTGTCGCAAACCTAAAGAACTCAAACGCGCCCACCGATATCCATCTTGATATCTTTACGACACTTGTCCGTTATTTTAAAAACGCCCGTAGGCTTCTCGGTCACGGTGATCGCGACTCATCCTCGGTAAATACGAGTTCCTTCTGATACGAAGATACAGCCTGGAGGTTCGGAAGAAGATAGCGCGAGATTAACATCGAGTTCTCGTTATTAATTAAAATAACACCGAAGAAGGTCTTCTTGCTGCGTTAAAGTGTGACACTGTACGATGTAACAGATCTGCGTCAGGTTTATTATGGGATCTAACAGGAGAGGTTATACTTTACAAGGTTGACTAGCTATAGATATGTACACTGTGCATGATACCTAGAGGACTTATACACAGTCCAGTGTGCCAGTTCTGTTAAACTCCGTTATATTTCTCGGTACATGGTTTCGTTTTACGAGCATACCAACGAGAAATGCACGGCTGCACTATCGATGGGAACAGTGTGTAGTCCATTGTAAACTGCGTACCGGATCTAGGGATTTTTAGGTTAGCTTGACAGAAAACGGTGACGAGGACGCGATGGCTTGTCCGGTAATAAAGAAACTAGGATTTAAACGTTACTGAGTGTGCAGTATAATGATACAATGATAAATTATCATGATTCTCTTGGTTTTATTAGCCTTGTGAAGACAATTAGTTGTAGCGTAATGGAAAAATTCATTTCCTTAAATAGAACGCTCTTGGAGGTTAGATAGTCACGGATCGTCCTGAAAACGAGTTGAGACGAGTGAAAATTGCGGAAAGATTACGCAAGTCCGTATAATCAGCATTATTTGTAGCATTAAGTGACGCAGACAGTCATCCCGATGAATCCTTCGTACTTTCCGGTCTCCCGTATTGAATTCCGAGCGGGTGACGAATTTCTTGAATGACCTTGCCGCTTCCTCCACGAACGGGATACCGTAAGCAAATCCAATAGATCTCACTCGAGATCTATCCTCATCCTAAGAGACTACCTTACAGTTTTACGTATTTCATAGATCCCACTAAGCCTCTAAGGCTTATGGGGGGCGCCATAAATGGACCTCAGCAGCAAGCTGCATAGACACGCCTTGCACATACAGTTGCGACCGATAGAGGCAAAAGGGCATAAATGCCTCGGGCATCTAAACTCGCCAACCATATGGTGCGGAACTATTGATTATCGATAACAAATATTTGCAATAATTAACTACCAACACACGTTATAACACCTAGCTCGTAGCAAATTTCTGCAGCCATTAACAATTTTCCTTACCTTCATACAAATATTGTTCGCAGCAGCTAGCACTGTTTGAGAAACTAACCTAGAAAGTATGTATACAGAAATATCAAATAATCTCTCGTTCATTCTCCGCCGTCT
This sequence comes from Calameuta pallipes, assembly GCA_030142375.1. Lineage (NCBI taxonomy): Eukaryota > Metazoa > Arthropoda > Insecta > Hymenoptera > Cephidae > Calameuta > Calameuta pallipes. The sequence goes on from JARQSW010000686.1 coordinate 300,585, forward strand.
GTTACTCTAGTTACATATTACATACGGTTTACATGAAACGACGACTTGCGTTGCCGTTCACCACGCTCGCTCTCATAGACCGTTTCCTCTTTCGCCACTGATGTAGACAAAGCGATTTCCGAGTTTGCGTTACACTCTAGCGAAACGTCTTCGCGGAAAAGTGAAATCATTTGACGCAACGGCATCCGCCGCCATGGCAGTTGGAATAGTTGCGAAATAATCTTGTGGACGATTTCCTCGTAGGTGAGCAAAAGGTGCATAATGTCTTTCAAGGAATCCCTCGATAAGGTGAACACCACGAGTGCAGGTGGTGGTATATGGAACCGCGCGCGATCTTCGCGCAGATATCCTCATACGTGGGTAGCTTTTTTTCTCTCGTTTCCACCTGTACAGTGTAACTAATGCGCGTCCTCAAACTCTGCGCACGTATGTTAAGCGAAGAGAGAGAGAGAGAGAAAAAAATAAGCCTCGCAAGGAGTGTCCAGTTACGTAAGCCAGAGGCATAATCAAAGGCCTAAAGGAATTCCACTTTGCGCACCCAAGAAAACGGGCCAGCGTGGCATTCGCTAACGTAAGGCACATGCAGTTCCTGTTTATTCGCAAAGCAGCGATTTGATTTTGCGAATCGCTTCGGACTTCGCGAATTTCGCTGACTGACAGGGTGGAAAGAAAAACGACCTTGAATTTACGACGTTTCCAAGCGGACGGATGGGCCTAGGAGCTACGTACGCATATTGCAAGTCTGCTGCTAGGTCACGCTTTGAGTTTCTAATGCATAAAATAAGCATATAACATTTTCTTAAACGTGCATTCCATACCCGTTAGAAAGTACTAATCTGCGCGAACGCGTATCTGCCTTGCGTAAATGAAAGATCACGAGGAACGAGAATTTTTTCGCTATCTCTCGCGACCGCAACTTCTTCAGACATTCTGACAATTGCCACGTACGAAGATTGTCATTGTTAAAGTAACGCGTGAGACTTTTATTAATAATGCGTGATAGGTAATCAGAGACTTGCATACACTTGTACATAAGAGAAATAATTACCTTATCATTCACAAACGTATAATTCCATGTGTGGAACAGTGAATGACATCGGATACCCTTACCAACGGCTAATCGGTATGCTTCTTGTGAACTCGGCATGAACTATGCCAATGAATAAGATAAGCAGTGATCGGCACGTAAGGACTACACAATGCGAAGGAATGAGTCCCGTTGCCGATGCGGGTCAAATGATTTATCCATCCGTTAAACGTGAATCCATCGTTCCGGTGGACGTTTCGAGGATTCGATAAGGACTTGCGAGAACGGATCTGCGAACTGGCAAAGCGAAACGTAAACGCGCTTCTTCGGAGATGTAATTTCGTTTACAATAATACAACGGAGAATTGTCTGTATTTATAAGACGGCCTATATCGCTATATTCGTGTAAAAAAAAATATTCGCAAAGTACTCTCAGTGAGTTTAACGTACAAAAATTGTATACAATAGAAAGAACTTATAGAATCGAGCGGAATCGATCGATTTGTGTACACAGAGAAATACAAAAATAGACTTAAGTAATTCGTCCATCGAATTGAAGAGTATCGACATGGCATAACGATTATTAATAAGCAATGGCGAGTCTCCTTTTATTTCACATCTCTCTGGGACTCACGGTCTGGCGAGTTTTGCTCGGTCGCTGACCTTTTTCTCTCGCTTCTTCTCCTGTCCCCGTTTACCGACTCCTTCCTCCTTTCTTAAAGCTTTCATCTCCCTCGTAGCCCCACGTAGTGCGCTCACGCAGCATCCCGATTTACGGAGCACCGAAAAATTAACGACAGGAGCAAGAGAGAGAGAGAGAGAGAAGATAAAAAAGATTACATATAGGTATCTTTCGGATAAGCGGTTCTTTTAGTACTATAGTATACCATATATGGGATCCATCTCTCTCCAAGTGCAACAGAATGCCAGAACGCATACAGCCTTGACTCCACAGTACCTCAACCCTCCTGACCGTAAGGCATCGTCCTTTCCAAGAAGAACGTGCGGATTCCTCCCTAATTGTACAGGGTTAAAATTTTATTGGGGATGACCACAGCCGTAAAATCTTAACAGAACATAACGACGACCATGGTAGCCAAGGAATATTCTGATGATAAAAACTGTAAGTATCAACGTCTGTGACCAGGTAAGAAATTACTTTTAAATTCTAATGATCTGGCCTTTACGGTAGTCACGGTGGAGTACTTGATTACTTTATCTGAAGAAGAACAAAAAAATTATTGCCAACTGAGAGAAGGATGATAAGTTCGTTATACGAATACGGTTGGTAATAACGAAGGACTTAGGACCTATTGAAAAGGAGGAGAAAGCGTCGGGGTCGTCAACTGATGAATCCATTAAGACATTGAATCATATGATTATTAAGAGAACATTATTTATGATCTCTGGGGCGTAGGTGCCGAGCGGTAGGATGACAGAGCTTATGCAGGTTTCACTTTTTGTCATAGGTCAAATGGATAACTCGTGTGCTAATCAGAATTCACCAAGGACTTTCCATCCGAGTAATCGGGTGGTCTTGCAAGATGATAACTATCGAATGCTAGCCACTGGTACGACATAGTCCTGGAGGATGACATGTCCCTTGGTTATCCCAATAAGGAAATACTGGAATCGATGAAAAGCTGCTCCGTAAACAGTACCACGTGCAGGGTCCCGTTGAGTTGGTTTGCTATGAGAAAAAAGAACTCAGCACCTTTTAACTGTCTTTAAAGGCTAACTGTAATGTTAATACTGTGAATGTCCATCATGCATTATTTACTAAGTGCATGGCTCATTGGTTACGAGTTCTGTTACGCCTGTTCGTTTCCACCAGGTCGGAGAAAGGTTCCAGAGCGAAGGGAAGAAAATGTGCGACCTGCCTTCCTACCTACCTATCTACCTGAGAGCAACCTGCCGGTTTGCTTAGCTCCGACATAGTCATTCTTAATGAGAGATTTTTATTTTTCAAGTACAGTCAACCATTATTAATTTTAGACACGCACCTATCACACGGATGCTCACTGGTATCATGTGAATGTTGGTAAAATACTAGAAGCAAACGAAAATTCTACCTAATCCGATTATTACTGGTGAAAAAAAAAATACATTCTTGTTATTCAGAAGACAGAGTGCTGTTTGCCAAAGGCAGAAAAGATCTATGACAAGAGGTCGGACTTGGTCGGGGTACATAATGCTTTTTCGCAAAAGCGTTAAAACGTCTTACTACGTCGGTCAAAGGAAGTCCTTGACTTGCTGAAGCCGAACAGCAGGAGTGGCAAATTAAATTCTCGCTCCGCGCCACTGAACCTTTCCTGGTTACTCCTGCTCGGTCGAAGAGGCGATTCTCTGGTTTATACGTGGAAAAAAAAAATAATCAAAGGAAAGTTTGATAGATCACTGCGTGAATGGGTATGGATCCTTTTCTTGGTAGATAATCATAGTAATGACAGCAATCGTGTCGATGGTATCAAATTGGTAATAACGATTGTAATGGTTTCGCGCAAAAGACACCCACCTCGAGTGACGATCGATACACGTTATACCAAGAACGATAGTACAACGAGAGTCAGATCGAGTACTTGGTAATAGGAGAAACATTCATTTGTTTTGTTCTTAACGGCAAATCGAATTACCGACGAGCTAGTTCCTTCATGCTGGTCAATGCTCTGGCTACAGGCCGTACAGTCGAGTCAAGTTTATACACCGTCCGGTTTAAGCCAGCCATGGCTCCCTCGCCAACTATATTATATGTATACATATACGGTGTACATAAAACTATTATGTCATAAGCCACGGACTATAGAGGCCATTCACGAGAGGAGTTTACACTTCGGCGGCTTCGCGTAGTCCAGCGTAGTCGGAGACGGACATTCCAAGGTGTCACGCACGTTGAAAAATCTACCCTGGACATTTTTCAGTGTGCGCGCTACGATCGGTATACCCCTATTTTATAGGTCAGGGATACAAGGAGGTTTTTGATTATCTCATCAATTATCTATGACTCCGTGGATAGTCGGGGTCGATTTCTTACCTTGGTGTGGAGGAATGCCAATGATTTGTTCACATTCTCTATCTTGTGCACCCGCATACGTCCGTTGTTGGGCTTGGCTAATCTTTCGCCGGAAATGATCTCCAGGAGCTTTAGCAATTTCTTTCCGTCTGCCAAGTCAGTAAATAGATCTTCGACTTCCATCCGAGCCTGAAAGAAAAAGTAAAAAGTTATATTATTCTTCGTATAGATATAGAACGTTATTAAAGATATTTTTTGATTGTTCAATAGTTTGGTACATAGTATTCCTTGTATACCAACCTTCAGGAGGAAAGAATTTATCCACTTGGTAAAAGTCTTCTTTTGGATGTGAAGACGCTCTTCTTGCAGGGCCTTGATACGGCCCTGCTCGAATTTGAGAACATCCTCCCTTTGAGTCATTCTTTGCTGAATCTCTGGACCACCCCTGTATCTGTCAACCCTCTGAGGCCGATTGGAATGGGGATAATCAAAGTTGTAGGTCCTTGCGTGGGGTGCAGCGTGGTGCCCAGCGCTGGGCTCATACTGGGCCCCTGAAAAGAAACCACCAAATCCCATTATAGGTTTAATTTAATAATTTAAAAAAAAGTGAATCCAAAAAAATAATTAAAAAATCATAAAAATCCACTAGCTGCACCCACAGCTATACTAATCTGTCTAAACTTATGCACTGGTCTTGTCGTTGAGAATTGTGACATTTCACGTGGGATGTGTGAGAAAACCAGTCTGACTGCATAAACCAGCTAAAAATCATCATTATTTCAGGAAGGTCACCAAAGTCAAACAACCAATGAACTCTGAAGCGGCTATATGTCGTAAAGCCTCAAGATAAACATACAAGCCGTCACTGCTCCTCCCCCAGCAGACGATATCCACGAAAAGTAACCATAAATATCTAACGTACAAAAAAAAGTAACTGATAACGTTCCAAAGGTATGAACTTTAACTTTATTCTCCCAGACGATGTCCCCCATAGGAATTCAATAGATCAGACCACCAAATCTCCTATCAATCACAGCAAAGTGCAAATCATGAAAAGACTGTTCCCACAATGTCTAGTGCACTCGCAGCCAGCGAATACGGAAGTTAGCATCAACACAAGAAATACGCAATCCAGTCCAAGCATCAGAAAGAAAGTAAATGTAGGAGCAGCCATTTTCAACTAGCATCTCTCGACAAGTACGATTCGATCAACTGCATCCATCATAGCGTCGTTTACTCCCATAACGGTCGCGTCACCTTTAACGACGGCAGAGCGTCGAAAGAATTCCATCAAATAAAATCCCTAGACACTTTCTAGGGATTTATTTGCCAATTCAAACGGTAGTAACGGACTACACGAACAATAACGAGATACAAAGTGTCAAAACGGCCATTTCTATTGATGTCTCTGAAGGTATCTGCATCCGTCAGTGATATGATAAGCCATACGATACCAAGAGAGGAATAACTCGATTCTTTCAGTAAAATCGAGCGTGAGATTATCGTATACATAAATAGCCTTAAGATTCCGGGTACAGCTGTACGGATCTTATTAGAATATTTATCAAACAGTTCCTTGCGACCTGATTCGATGAATTTCACTCGGGCACCGAGCGGTAATTTTGAGATTAGTCATCCTTCGGGTACCGCTCACTGCTGCAACTTTATTTTCTGTAAACTCCATCTCGCCGGTCAGCCCAGACACTTGCGTAACGTTTAAAAACGAAATTATAGATAGGAGAGACCTGTATGAAGGAGGTGAGCCGAATATTTTATTCGTCGGCGCCATTGAGGTTGGCCTTCTTTACAGTGAAGTCACCGAGTGACTACGTACCAGAGAGGAGAATGTATAAAAAACGTGACGGCACGAATCTACGTACACGCATTATTGTATGTGTCTACGCGAGAGCAATGACAGACACGCTATAGCTAAATAAATTTGATTAGACATCCTTGAATAAATTAATATAATTCGGTATCGTTTATTCCCTGTTCAAAAAAATATATATGAAAGTTTCTTATATATATATATACATATATACAGCTGATGCCATGAAGATGACGTATATGTATATGGATAAAATATGTATTCGACGGATGTGGACCTAGAGGAGTAATTTGTCTGTACGGGATGTGCATACAAGATTAAAATCCGTACAATAACCTTTTCTTGGTGTACGCAGATTATTTTACTCGATTGTAAAACCTTGTGAAAAACCAACGTTACACATGTGAAATTTAGTTATCGACCTAAGAGAAGGTTACTCCTGTTCTGTCTAATTTGATAGAGCGTCATTTATCACCTGTACACATATGTATAGACATGCGCATGATACCAGGTATTATCTTGTTTCAAAGAAACTTTATTATTATTTTTTTGTCATGATACGAGTTTATAATTTTTCTTCAGTGCCAAAGTCTCGCATTACATTTACACCTACTTTTGGTATCGTGGCAGAGGTGATAAGGATCTACGCGTTATCTTTGAATTCTTCATTAAAGTTCTGCGAAGGCTTTGTGTATTCCAGTGAATCGAGGCGTCCGATAAGTAAAAATATTTAAAAAAATTTCTATCGCTCTCCTAGGATTTTCTTTGTCGGCTGATGCTCATTGACGTAGGTCGAAAAACAAATGTATTATCTTGACTTAAAATCTTATATTTACCATTACGATATGACATTGTTGAAATAAATTTTAATCACGCCACAAAGTTCTTCTGCATACGATTGAATAGTGTGGATAGAGCTTTTTGGATTTCTGGTCACTTGCACTTGGCGAACGATACTGTAAGAGCCATTACGACGAAGTTTCTCGAGCTTTGTTATTATTAATTTTTTTTAACAGACAGACGGCTATGCACGACGATTATATCATTGGCGAATGGTGACACCCAACTGATTCAGCTGTTAGCCAAAGGCCACTAACAGGACTCTTATCACGTATCGTGTCTGTATTGGACTTGTGTGCAAGAGCGCAGGTACTCGTATGTATATCTTTTAACATAGGCGTAGGTACAGCGTAGTAGTAGAGATAGAAATAAATTTACATATAAATAAATAATCTATTGATAAACTATATTGAATTTTAACGATTGGTAATGAGATAATTATCATATATAAATTTGCACGATGTAAAAGTCATTTATAGATCGTTCCACAATGCTGATCGTTAATTACTAATAATTTTAATGACACTTGTCAGCGATGTGACATTTGACGAAGGAATAGCTCGTTTTTAATATTTCTCTATGTATTACAACCGTAAGTGTTTTTTTCGAAATTCAGATCATTTAAGTCATAGTTATTTCCGTTAAAAAAAATGCTCTAATCAATTCCTCTCCGCTGCACTTTGATAACCCAACCCAGATATTTGTTATGTTATAGAAAAGAGTATGCATAGAGCGCATTCCAGGAAAGTTAGAAAAGAATGGAAAAAGTCATAATGCGACACTTTGCAATCGTTTGCAATTATAGAGCTTTTCAATCTAATCAACGAATGAGCGCATTCTTGCGTCGATAACTGATGACTGTTGATTCGTAACGGTCAATTAATTATCTATGATCGTTGAACGTTAGGATGAATAATATGAAGGGGGAAAAAATACAAAAAATATGAACTAGAATCTTCATCATCGTTATCCAATTTCGTAAATGAAGAATCACAAAAAAACAAATGACTCAACAACAAAATTTGGCGTAGGATGTAGAAAGTTAAATATTTACAAAAGACAGTCAACGTCGTACATCAATCATTAAGTAAATTTGAATCACTCAAACCTATCGCGCCAATGCAAGTTCTTCTGTAAAAAAGTTGAATCATTCGAAGGAATTTTCCTTATCGGCCGTAACGATAGATTCAAGTGGGTGCGTAGTCATAATGATAAGCAATAGGAATTTTTAGTAGTCGTTTGAGAGAATTCAAAATTCCCGCTCCCAATAGCGTAAGATATATTTGACTGGTTTAGAGAATTCAAGAGTGAGTCAAGAAAGGCGCGATGCCGTAAAAAATTCTAAAGAGTTATCACGGCCATCTATCGTGCTTTAAACTTCCAGGTATCTCGATATCTCATTTCCAGAAGAGAATAGTAAGTGCGAGTGAATGGAGTTCAGTTCGACTCCCTCGCCTAAGAACGAGGTTGGCTGCGACAGCCTTGGGCACGGCAGCGGAAGACAGTCGAAGAATTTAGATTGGCAGCAATGATGTCATGAGCTGACGCGGAGTATCATTCATCCAAGAAGAAATTACTGGGACGATGATCAATACCTAGCAGAGTCGATCATCGGCGTCCTCTGACACGCGATAATGAATTTGAGCCAAGCCTACTGACAGAAATTATAACCTCAAAGAAAGGCCGTTCGTTCCGACCAGACAGTAAAGTCCTGAAATGTCAACGGCATTCCGGTGTAAATTTGAAAAATCCTCGCTAAATACAAAACAAGCGAGCTATTGTCGTGCGAATAGAAGCGGTCAGTTCAAATTCCCATTGTTGCTGCAGCAGGAAGTGCGAGCGGTGCGGTTCACCGGAAATACGGTGTACGCACCGAAAAGCGAGTAAAATGAAAACCTGGAGTCTAACCCAGTGAAATCAGAGCTCCCAGTATCGGAATCACATGGCAACCAAGATATTTTTCTCTCTTGTTACCGCGTGGGATAAAATCCACTGCAGTTACGAAGGGGAGTCTTCGGATCTCACGATCCGAAGAGCCTGGACCGGCTTTTATTGACATTGACGCAAAAGCCAGGGCTGGCATTAATGCCGACAAAACAACATCTGTAGAAAAGAATGTACTTGTGCAGTATTCGTAACCGCCTGATGGCATGCCTATATTAAGCCGGGCGTGACTCGTCCCAGAGACCTACAAAAGGCATTTGTCATGGAGTACATTGCACAACAAATAATACCAATCCCCAAGTTACCAACAGAATTACTAATAGTGCATCCTAAGCAGTGTGTACCTTATGATAATTATTTTTTAATATTTTTTCTACAGTTCAAACAATCCAAAATGATTAACGCAGTCCATACGTAAAAGTGATTTGATGTATTATATATGGTTAAGAATTTGACTCCGTCAGTATTTTCCTTCTTGTTGAGCTTAACGGTACACGAGTTAAACGACTTTCGTGTATACCTTTCATAGAAAATAGAGCTAAGTTTATTTAGCTAATGACTGGTGTTAACGAAGTAACGCTTTTAATGATCGATAAATAGATGAAACATATGTGCACGTGTAATACGTATACATATTGATGTGTAATGTTTTTATATCCTGTTTTCTTCTCTATGTTCGTGACAATTTCCAGCATGATCCCCTATTACGCATACTCTTCTTGGAATATTTTAAACACAGTAATGCTTAACTATATCTACTGAGACTAACCAGCAGCAACTCTCTTCAATCTTCCAATTCCAAGGGTAAAAAGGGAAACGAGCCAAAGCACATGTCAACTCACTACGTACAGTTCAGCTTGCAATTCCTAAACAAAGTCAAAGCAAAGCAAAGAAACGAGCTGACTGTACACTAAGAATGGAAACCATACAAGAGTTCCCCTGCTCCGGATGTTAAGTCCCCCCGGTATGGCAGGCCTTCTAAGATTTCTAAATATCCTGGGGTCTGACTGTTTCACCAGATGGCTGAATAACCTCTAAAACAGGCGCAGAGGGTGGCGAAAATTTACAGCTATCCTGTCGCTGCTTTCCGTCCCATCTTTTTCCTTCCCTCAATCGCCGTGCGACCCCAAGGACATCTCTCGGCGCTCCAACGAAGCTTATCAACGGTAAAAAGGTCTGTCTCAGCGAACGCCAAAGAAGAAATAAAGAGTCTTTCCTTCTCAAGCAAGGACGACCTCTACCAAGTGACTCCAACGACTCCAAATATTTGTCTAAGCCGTGTGGACCAATTATACTCGCTCTTTTATCTTAATAAAAATTCATTCGCATTTCTCAACCTACACCAGCTGCCAAGAAGTACACAGGACACTTCTTAGTTATTGTCAACATCCATTGAAGTTCAATCAGGTACATACAATAATGGCTATCAAAAGGCGCAGCCAAACAGACGGTGATCTCGCTTGAAATAATAGTCACTGTATATTACAAATGTCAGTCATTAATTTTCTCAAGTATTACGAGAATTAATTAAGGACCGTTAGAGAACGCCGACGCTCGCGCACAACCGATGGAACAAACAAATATAAAACAGCGACACGTGTTACTCAGCTAATATTTTCTACTTGCGAATCTGAGCACAGACAAAATTCGTGTTTCAAATTGACCCTAATAACCGTCGCCTATCTATTGTAATTAGAGAATTAAGCACAACACACGATAACAAAACGCAAACCGTCAGCATCATAAAACAGCGACTGAAGATTAAGCAACGTCTAATCATATTTTCACTCCTTCGCCTCCTTTTTCCACGTTGAATAATTATTCGCGAATTACCCCATTTCTCGTAAACATTATAACTCCCCGATAACATCTAGACCAAACCGCTTCGCACTACACATGTAAAATAAATATAGCTAGTACAGCTACACAATTTTCCACGATAATCATATACATTATCCAAAACTGTAATGTTACTCACGTGCAAGAAATATTAATTCAATACATCCTTATTTCTTCGTAATATCATCCTCGTGGTATTTCTAGCACATAAGTGCAGAGTAGTTTAAAGCGATGATTAATTTCCAACTAGCTATTGATTGACGAGTGCCGTCGCGTTTTCTTTCATTTCTTATTTCTTCTCTCTCTCTTTTTTTCTCTTTCAGAAGTTCTACGCGTTACATATGCATGCATCGTGCGTGCGTGTCCTTACGTATTATACGCACACGTCGCAACGTTTGGACAGCAGCTCATTCATTATCGATATCAACAAGCTCTTACTTTTCCACTTTGCGCAAAACTCGAGTAGGTTTACTTTGATACGACGTCACATGGATACGTAGACAAACAGATTACGTCAATTTAAAAAATTTACCGTTTAAAATAACCGACATGACTTTCGAGACAGTTTTGTATTTCAGGTTCACCATGCATGAATCAGGTATATTGCGCAACATTGTGTAATTCCATTTCGCTCTCATACAAGGAGACCCTGTTGATACGTTACCTACTGCTAAATATTTTCATATATAATTGATAGGCTGATTTCGGAACACTTGCTGTGGGGTAGATCCATATCTGAAATAGCAGTCCTAAATTCTGTCTAATCTCGATATAGATAATTATAATTTTCTTTACTGTCCTTTCGACGAATTAAAATGTCCAGCAGTCTCGTGTTAAATGATTAAGATGCCAACTGTGTTTTTCGACGCCGGATTAATTTATGGGATTTCTATATTGCAGGAACGAAGGAAAGTTTTCGAGCGATTTCTAGCGGGCGACATGCGCAAGTGCATTCGCGATAGAAAAGCCTTGAGTTTCACTAAAGGCTCTTGGAGACAAGCGAGACGATCGGTATGCCGGACCGATGTGGATGCTGCTTGAGGATCGATGGGCTTCTGGAAAATAATAACGAAGAGCACAAGGATCTAAATGACTGACAAGTAGATATAAACGATCTTGGAATCCTCCAGGTTCTTGTCAGTCGGGTTCAAACTCATCACTTGGCCAACGAGTTCTATGAGGTGATAAGTGAACGAGAATTCTCGAAAGCTTGGTTTTCCAGTTTCTATCGTATTTTGCAGCTGTCTCTGCTACTACAATTGGCCATACTTTTTTGTTCTTTCTTTCAAAACGTACAAAACATTGTAGAGACGTCTCCGTCTTGGCGCATGGACACCGTGAAATATGAATTTTACTGTTCTCGGAGAACCCAGGAACCTTTACAATGGCGAAGGACGTGACGATAATGGAGACACAACAGGCATGCCAAAGTAACGCGTAGCGAAACGAACGAGCAGCTATGTAAAAATAATAATGTCTCCAGCATATACGCCTAGGTAGATAATAAATGCCAGAGTGAAAGTGGCAAACAGTCTAAAGATGGTATCGCGTGTAAAATATCTCCGTAGAAGATGGGCACAATCCGGATAAGTAATTTTAAAAAAGGCTTCAGTTCAATACCTTTTTTGGAATTTCTAGATTATCCAATTACGAAGCAATGTCCTCCACATATATACATACATAAAACAGTGACTTCTAATGAAATTCAAAAATTCCTCAATCAACCAAAAGAATCCAGTGAATTCTCAAGAAGTGAAATATAAGATGAGCAACAATTCCGATTCGCATATCACGACGTTGCCATTTTGCATCTAATAATCTTGCGATTAGAACGAGCATCGTAATCCTACCTCAATCAAGAATAACGAACGTCGATTAGAAGCCGATTCCGCGTACTCAAAATTAACCTATCCTCTAGTTATACAAAGGTAAAATAATAGCATGGAAAAAAAAGAAAAATATACATATATATACTCTCCTTATAACCGAGATTCTTTCTCTCTCACGGGACAGATCTCACGTTCGAATGTTACAATTCCTAGTGCAGTCGAGAACAATTCCCTGGTATGACGTCACTAGCCGATAGAAAGTTACCATGAAAAATCTACATTCCTGCGTGCATACCCTGGCAGTTTTATATATTCGCCAGCTCCTGGAGGTCGCCGTCAACGGGCCAACCACGATTTATCTATGTATATGGATGCACGAGTAAGACATCTTTCTCGCGTATCGTATTCAACGAGCGTAACGAAAGGGTCACGTAGCTCGACCCGTAATAATTACGAATTCACGTTCGCGTTAACGTAAGTATAGGGAGAAAAAGAATCGTGAACCTTAGTCATATTATCCATAATTAGATCGTGCATCAAGATTCACTCTATACGATCAATTTTGAGAAACGACGTAGATGATAAATGTTATCGCAATATCTTGACACTATTTTCTTCAACACATCCTAGCGATTTGGTAGCGTGATAAAATAATGCGCTACGTCATCGGTAAACCGACGTAGTAAACGAGTACGTATGTTATTTACCCACGTACGTATGGTACCAGACAGTGGAAACTATCGTGTAACAACGTGGGCGTGTTTACCTGACAAACAGGTAATTTTGCTAGATCGCTTATAAAATTCCTAATAAATTTTCGTTATCCGCAACAGATAAGGTATCGCAATGTCAATTTTATTGTGTCAACAAAAAAGGGCTGTTCTTCATGTTGGCAATCAGTAGTTTCGTTACGTTCGTACGTGTCTTATGATTCTTTATTAATCTCAGATGCTTCTTCTTTTTTGCACGTGATAAGTATCGATTAAATATCGATCAGGCGACATGGAATACCTGAGAAAAGAAGAGACAGGAGAAGCAGAGTGTAGTGCGTGTAGAATCTTTTACAAGATTAAATGTGATATCATCGCGTACAGCTAGATACGATATATTGGAAATACCAAATGATCTGATGAGCATGTATGTTGTAGGAATTTAGTTAATGGGATTCAACGCCAATAATTTCACTGATATACAGACTTGTTATGAATTTCTATTGGTCCGTCGCAGTATAAATATCACTAATTACTTTAATCCTGAGTTTTGGTACTCGTGGGAATTCCGGTGAGGATGCTGCAGGCACTTTCGATTTTCACAAGATACGGAATTTAGTTCCACTGGGCTCTTTTGGCGTTTGGGACCAGTTAGTCAGTCGATGCCTGAAATTGACGAAAGACGGGGCCCGGCTCTTTCCTCGGGCCTTGAGAGCTCGTAACCTGAGTCGCTCGTTTGTTCCGTTCGTGAGTCCCAGGACTTGCCAAGGATCTTGCTGTTCGAACGAGAGGTGGGGAGGTACGCTCAAGAGCGGTCCAGCAAGTCCACACAAAAACACGCGTATATACAGACCTCTTGTAAGAACTCTCACGTACACGTTCTCGGTATCTGAAGTTGCTTATAACGTTGAGATATATATACGTATACGTCGACCTGAGACAAGACTTGCAACGAGGATGCTAGATCGACTACTACTACAAGATACCTATGGGAAACTTGGAGGAAGAGAAAGAGACGCGCATTAAAAAAAGTCCATTGAGAGTTACGGCATATTCGATACGGATGAATCCTTCACGATACTAAAAGCAAACGACTTTGGCTTCCTTTCCTTCTTACTATCCACGAATCAAAGTAGTACTCTCAATAACAACTACTCCGAGACTAAATCGACATTTATGGTGATCAATGTGCATATTATGCATGCGTAACATGCTTAGAAATCCAACTACGTTCAATTATTATTCTCCAAAATATTTCGACTGGCTCCATTCAACCTTTTCTTTTGGATCTATTTCGCCGTATTGGAGTGGACGAGAAATTCTCTTTTAGGACTTTGGAACTATTTAGCTGATGATTTACTGGTTGCGCTATTATATATTGGTGACAGGATTGTGATAATAGGGGGACAGAGGCCCCTGGTAAATGTCTCGTGTGCCCCTTGCATTTGTTGATAGCATCAGGAGCAGAATGTATTCATGAATATTATTAAGATTGTTGTGTAAGTAAAGGAGAATCATTCATTTTATGATTTTTATAATATTACGTCGATTCTTGATCAAGGTCACTCATTAGTAGCGTAAGACATATTATGGAGATAGTTTACAAGCTTGTCTCTTCTTTTTCAATTTTTTCAAGGAAAGGCCATTAGATGATTTGTCTTCTCGAGTCAAGGACAGTGTAAATGGAGTTTAGTGAAGACTAAATAATCTCTTACCTTTCCTTCTTATGTGTCGCACTTATCCAAAATTCACGAAGGCGCTGGTAGATTCGAAAATGTTGGTATTTATCGCCGAGACACTTTGCAATCACACAGTAGTCACTGAGAACAATACTCCAGGTTAGTTTTAGTCGTTTGACGTCTATCACGCGGCACTCGCGCACGTTAAATTCAAAATAACGCAGCTCCAGACGTGAGCGCGTGCGTCCCTCCGTTTACATCCGTTACTCGCGTTTAACGAGAAGTAGGACCCCCGGCTCTTTTGGGCACACGTTAGCGGCTTCGGAGTTGCTCGTTGGAGCCGCTCTTCAGCTTCGTTCCATTCCTATCCAGCCCTCTCCTTTGCACGATACTCCAGCACTTACTATCCCCACCTAAAGGCCATCGTATTTTCATCTCTTTTAGCGCCATCTCTTTGGGACGCTTTATTACGTTTTGATGCATTTGTCGTTATCTTATTAACTGTTGGTCATTACTCATTATCAATTGTATGGTGTACAAATTTATCGACAGGTTTTAAGTGTTAAAAATTATTATTAGTTTTTGTAGTATGTTCTTATTCCGCAGAGACACCTTAGATACAGTTGTACAATATGGCGGAGTGAATGTTGACTGAATACTTGACGTATCCTGCTTGAATATGATGATGGACTACTTTGTTACTAATAATTCTTTAGCCCCGGCTCCAATGGGGATACAAAGTACGGCTGGGGCTGTTCCTGTAAAAAATGATAAAGGTACTGTGTTGAAATTTATATTTTATTTTTGTATTAATAAGACTTGCATATTTGCATGTTATTTAACGTAGTGTTAATGCTTTGTAGGAGAGCTGTCTATGAAGAAGGTGAAGGTACATCGTTATGTATCTGGAAAGCGACCTGACTATGCTCCAGCAGCTAGCTCCGAAGAAGAGTCTGAGGAAGAAGATTTTTTGGAGAAACGTGTCCATAAAGCCTATGACGATAGTGAAAATGTTGGGGATGTGTCTGTTCCGGTACATAGTAGGCTTAGGGATGAGGATGATCCTCGCTTAAGACGATTAACTAGATTGGAGAGACATAGAGATTCGGATACAGAAATCAGAGTTGAACGTCACAGACATATTCATGAGCCTGAAATTCTTGAAACTGAACCAGAAAGATCGCGCGAAAGAATAAAGTTAGAGAGCTCTGATTCTTCTGAAGATGAAGATCTTTCGGATAGTGAAATCGAAAGACGTCGCGAAGCGTTGAAACAGCGAGTCCTCTCAAAAAAGGACATTGAAGAAGAACTTGTACAAGGAGAAGAAGATGAAAAATCTAGGGATAGTTCGGAAGAAAGTTCAGAGTATGAAGAATATACTGATTCGGAAGAGGAGACTGGTCCAAGATTAAAACCTGTATTTGTACGAAAAAAGGATAGAATTACTGTAATGGAGAAAGAGAAAGAAGCTATGAAACAGAAGCAGGTCGAAATTGAAACAAAAAAATTAGCAGATGAACGCAAAAGACAGACATTGAGGGTGGGAATCCTGAAATCAAATTATATTTCTGCTGTTTCTAGAATATTATACGTTGATTGTATTTTTTTACAGATGGTAGAAGAAGCAATTCGTAAAGAGACCCAACTTGGTAAAAGTACTAATGAACAAGAAGGCAAACTTGGTGATGTCTGTACAGATGATGAGAATGATGAGGTGGAGTATGAAGCTTGGAAATTACGTGAATTGAAAAGAATAAAACGAGATCGTGAAGAACGAGAACAGTACGTATTTTTTTTTCGTTACTGTACTCCACAGATATAAATGGCCATCACAATTGAAATTTTGCATACAAATGTATCCTTGTAATATTCCTATATTTCTTTTAGGCTTGAAAAAGAACGTCTGGAAATTGAACGTCTTCGCAACATGACTGAAGAAGAGCGTCGCCAGGAAGCGCGTCTTAACCCGAAACAAATAACGAATAAAGCTGCCAAAGGAAAATACAAATTTTTGCAGAAATATTACCATCGCGGTGCTTTCTATTTGGACAAGGATGACACCATATTTAAACGGGACTTCTCTGGTGCTACCCTGGAGGATCATTTCGATAAAACAATTCTGCCTAAAGTGATGCAGGTGAAAAACTTTGGTCGCAGCGGTAGAACCAAATACACGCACTTGGTGGATCAAGACACTACACAGTTCGATTCTCCCTGGATATCAGAAACTGCCCAAAATTTGAAATTCCATAACAATCAAGCCGCAGGAATGAAACAGCACTTTGATCGTCCCTCGTTAAAGAAACATAAGAATGAAAATTAACTTTCTTGAATATGATTGTATATTCTTTATGTAACGTCGTAATAATGCATACAATAATGTTAACATACATGCATAACTATAGCTATGTTATTTATTTCATAGCACATAATAAACGTTTCCTTTATAAAAATGTAAAAAATTGATGCAATAGACGCATCTTTTATTTCTTACAACGTAAATATTTGAGAGCTTGCTTCGCAGCTGCACATTTTGCTTGCTTCTTATTAGCTCCAAAGCCATGAAATAATTTACGTTCTCCCAAAATTACTACTTCCAAAGGTACCATTACAGTAGTGGTACCAGTAATCATGGAAGCTTCCCTATAATTAGAGAATAACATAATATATTGATAAATTTACATTTTCAAATTCAGGTATGCTCACAAAAATCGAGGTTGTGCCCCTTGAGTTTCATATATCACACGTACGGGTTGTTTTGGAACATTTTTACTGAATGCCTCTATTTAAAAAAAAAAGTTATTAGTTATAAAAAAAAAACTAATAGACAAAAAATATGTACCTATTTCTTTATGCATTAAAGCATACACAATTTCCCATACTTTCAACAGATTTTTTCCACAGTCCAGGTAAATAGCACCTATTAAAGATTCAAAAATATCTCCTAAAATCTTTGGCACGTCAACATACTCTGCCATATTGCATTCATCTTCTTCCAACAGTACCCATAGTAGCTATAAAATATAAATTGATATTACATAATCTACGTGTGAAGCCTGATAAAAAGAAATACCTCGTCATCGATTGCATGATTTCTTTCCTCTTGGAATTTGACAAATCTATCAATGATATCACTCAATTTAGGAGCATACGATAACAAGGCAGTATGCAAACCATACTGCACAGTCAAGGATGCAAAAGTTATGTTGTTCACCAGAGCTGATCTTAAATCAGTGAGAGCTCCAGGATCTAAGTTACCACAGTACTCAAAAATGTGAACTGTGATTAGGAAATCTGCGATAATGAAATGAGCATTATTTTCAAATTATCACAAAAAAAAGTAAAAACTGTAATTAAAGAATTTTACCCAACACTGCATCCCCGAGGAATTCCAATCTCTGATAACACGCGGTTATCGAATTAGAAGTGTATGAGGGATGCGTAAATGCCTAGAAACAATGTTCACGTTACATTAAAGTAATATATTTTAATTAAAACATGTATAATATATGGATATATTACTTGTAGTAGGAATGCTCTATTAGAAAATTTATATCCAATTTTTCTCTCCATCACATCAGCCCATGGTATGTGGTAATCGATGTTTCCCGAACCAATTACTGGATTTTGCAATTGTTGAAACAATATTTGATAGATATTCGTGCCCTCAGGTAAAATGCCAAACCAAATTAATAGTTTAGCTGCGCTCTTAAGACCCATTTTCTGCACAATAAACATGTTAAGGATAAATATCAGGTACAAAAAATTTTATTACTTATTGTGTAATCTGCAATTCTCATCTTGGATGATTACCTGCAGATAAACGCCAATAAGTGCTTCTACAGAATCTGAAACAACCTTATCCGGTATTGTCTGAATACCTAGAAAATGCTCCATACCGGACTGGGTTTTAGTTTCGTCCCAGTCAATTAATTTGTTCTTTATAATTTCCATAGTTCCTTTACTTACAAAACCTGAAATTCTTTCGCTCGCTGGGATTGTCAACTCATAAAGAATATTAGGTGAGACCTATACCGAGTATTAATTTGATGAAATTATTAATAGTATGCAATTAGCTAATAAGTTGTATTATATATTTACAGTGGAACCTCCAATTTTTTAACAAGTCAGTATCGTGCTACCTCTTCAATTTTAACTTTCCTATCAGTTTTCACTCTAGATTTCCCTATCTCTAAGCTCCGCTCATTTCGTATCTGTATATGCGACTTTCATTGCGCACAGGTAGGCAAATATAGCTAAACTCTTGTATAGCGCTTAAGTCACTGCGGCCCTGATTGGCAGAAATTGCAGCATAGTGGGAGAGTTCAGTTCGAGGGAAAATTACAAATTGAGAAGTGTGACAGGTTAAAAATTGAGAGGTACTTACAGTTTCAGAAGTTTCACTGTATACCTACTTCGGCTTCTATCAATACTTTTTGTAAGCGTCGCT
The DNA here is from genome assembly GCA_030142375.1 of Calameuta pallipes. Lineage (NCBI taxonomy): Eukaryota > Metazoa > Arthropoda > Insecta > Hymenoptera > Cephidae > Calameuta > Calameuta pallipes. The sequence goes on from JARQSW010000686.1 coordinate 319,741, forward strand.
CTACTGTGTATGACGGCGCTATAAAATTACTAAGAGGCACAAAATCATCGACTTTCATTCTTCCTGGAATCTTTTTGTTCTTCCCACAGTAATACAGATTACGATTTCCAATCATCTTTCCTTTTACGGCAGTCAGATAACCTTCATCACGATTTGGAAAGCTTTCGTACAGGAAGACAGATACGGCGTATTTCAGAAATGAATCCCCGAGTGTTTCTAATCGTTCCAAATCGAATACGTCTTGTACTTGTTTGCGAGTCAGTGCCTAGAATCAGATGACATTAATTGAAACAAAAGCATCAGTAACATTTCTTTGTAGTAATTCGATCTCACCTGCGCAATATCTACTGGACTTGGACCTCTTGAATCTTCATGTTTGAGCGATTTAAGAGTCGGAACGGCAATATTTGGCTTCGACATGTATCCAGGGATTTTATTTTTCTCTTGCTAAATGAAAAAGTATTCTTAGTAATGTGCATGGCATAAATTATGAATAAGTTATGGGATTATTGAATCTACCAATGCATCTGTATCACTTGCACATGACATATTCATAAAGTGATAATAATATTCTATGTCAATTAATTGAAGTTGATCAATATTTCTATTCATATCTGCTGGTTCTTGCTCTTTAGTCCAGGAGTAAAGTTTCGAGTCGATTCCCAATACTGTAGAATTATATAATTAGTAAATAATTGAATGTGTTTAATAACTATACCAGTCCCAGAGTAAGTCAAATACCATCAATTTCGGGACCACTTAATTCCGGTTGTGGTAATGAGCTTTCAGGTATTACATCATCCATTGTAGTGTCAAGTGGCACTTCTATTTGATCTTCTCCTTCTTTGTTATTGATTATTAGCGGTTCCCACTTTTCACCAGGGGGTAACAGCGAGAGTCCTAGATTGGCCTCAACTGCAATTAGGTTTCTTAATTCATCAGCAACTAAAAATTGTGTGATTCTGTGCAAAATCGACGGCAGTGTTGTAACTTTTAACCAATATAATGCTGGAAAATCAATTTTATCACATAGCTCAGGAACTAAGTGTTCCTCCAAATCCTCCTGGATGTCAGCGCGTTTGCGTTTACTCAAACCAGCACTTGCGCCTCTACAAAAACATAATGTTGTGAAAAATTGTACTATATGATAAAGAACTGTTGACAACAATAAAAAAAAAATGCACAAAACTTCAAGAATACCTAGGCCTAATGCAATTGATCTTCGTAGAGATTGATTTAACTTCAAGCATTGGCTGCTTTGGGTCCTTTATCTGCAATGCATGTCGATCGGAAAAATAATGCACGTACGAATAATAATCGTCAGTAGGAAAGCTAGAATTAGCTGTTAAATCCTCACAAACTTGCGTGACGATATACACGCTAACTGCTCCTCTGTAATTTGGTGTAACTAGTGCAAGATCGTAATCACGACTACTGACATGAAATGGTTCTTTCGGAGGAATTAATACAATACTACTTTTATTCTTCACAACATCCCAATTAATGTTCCATTCGGCATCAACTGGAGTAATCGATTTTTAATGAATTTTTGTAAAGTTAAGAGAAACTATGTTACTGATCATTTCAATTATAATAATTCACTTACTCGGTACGACAAGAAAACTATTATCCAAGTTATCTTTATCGAACACCATGAAGGCTTTGATGATTGGTATTACTTGACTGAATATCATAGCATGAAAGGCATCCAAATAACTAATATCATCTGCGGATAATTCCATGGTTTTGTGATTTACTTTTATATCCACAGATAGTTCACCGACATTCATAAAAATGGGGAACGACGGTATCTACAAAGTAAAAAAGATAAACTATATTTGTTCAGGATACTGAACTATATTTTTGTAGGTATCTACTTTTATGCTCGAATATACCTGGGGCATTGGCTTTGTGGAAAGTATAGCAAATCCTGCAGAGTCGCTTAACAGATTGTACAGCACGAAACGTCGATTATCTTGTGGCACAGAATACGTAGGTTTTGCATCAATAACATGAAGATATAAGGTTTTTTGTTCGATCGGATAAGCAGAATACAGTGCATCAGGATACTAAAAATTTACTTTTCATATACAAATCAATATTAAAATTACACTGAATTATAAAATTCTCAAACGCTATGCTTCGATGTAAGGAAATCAATAGATTTCTACTTACCACAAGCTTGTGCTGTCGTTTCATTGTGTTTGTCCCTGGTATTATTTTATCTTCTTTAGGTTCTTCTTCCCAATTTGGAAATAAATAATCTACATTGGACAGGACCGTCCCAATATCATGAGGCATCAGGCGATCAGACAACTCGCCAATCCTGTGCAATTCCACGCAGCATTTTAAAGCTGCAGATCTTTTTGCTAATACTACGGACGGCATCCAATCTCCCTTCACAGCCTCTCTTAAAATGGATATAGGCGGCATTGTTAGAGTCACCTTGTAAAAGAAAAAACAAAAAGAAAACATATCGTAACAGTTCACAGAGTTTAGAGACTTCTAGTTTCACTAAACAAATACCATAAAAGATTGCGGACTGTCATTATTCTTGTGCAATATCCATGTAGGCGATAAACAAATAAATTTAGACTTGTACAAGGAAGAGCAGTACTGATTCACCAAACTGATTGCACTCTGTGCTGTTATCGTACTAATTGTACCAGTGTTATCACTGAAACAATAGGGCTCTATTATAGTATCGTACAAATCTTTTTCTATTTCTTCCTGTGTTGGCTCAATACGAAGATTAGTCCTCCCTACTAATAACTGTAAAAACGTTAAACAAATATTGTAATTATGTTAAATCTACGTCTCCAGGAAACTCACAACATACCTTCTGCAAATATGCTTCGATCTGCTTGAAGTTTTGATATTTAGAGAGAAACTTATCAGCATCCTGCGATATTAGTAAAATATACTCGCTTGTTTGTGACCTGGCACGACCCTTACTTTGTATGTAAGATCGAAAATCCTGTGGCTCGTCGAATCGTACGACTAATGTACAAGATGGTATATCAAGACCTTCGTCTACGACGTCTGTAGCAACCACGCAATTAGCACGACCACTCTTAAATCTATTAGTATTTTTTTTCTTGTTACTATTATCGTGTTTCTTGCATCGGAAATTAAATCGAAAATCTTACCTTAATAGGACTTCGCGATTCCATTTTGAAATACACAAAACCTCCCTGGCATTTTTATATGGATTGTTTGAGAAGCCTACAATGAACTCTGGTAATAAAAATTCATACTGCTTGTCGAGTCTGTGTAAATCCTGAAAGAAAACTGCATTATTCAATACTTATGTTACTGTGCATGTATATTATATGTAAGAGAGAAATAAAAATGAAAATTATGTTTGCCTTTAATATATGATATATCACTTTAGCTGTAAAACGTCGTTTCACGAAAATAATACAGCAAAATTTCTGGTCACTCGATTTGTTGGCATTAAAGTTTTGCAAAATGGCAAATAGCTTCAATACTTGATCAGATGAGTATCTGTAATTTTGAATAAGATAATAAATATATAAAACTTTATTTTTCTTCGGTATACATACGTTAAGATTTGTTCACATTCTGAAAGATTTTTCATTTCATCGGCAACGAGTTTTCTCATTTTCATCAGCTGAGTAATACAATACTCTAATACATGAACAGTTTGCTGGAAAGAATAATATAAATAATAAGTCAAAGTGTTTTTTTTATTTTGTAAGTTTTTTCATATTTAATTTATTCTCTACTATAAACATGTTTCTCTTTCTGGATAATATAAATGACACTCATACCTGATCATCGTTGTATTTTTTCAAATATTCAAGCTGAATCATATGCAGGAGGACTGCTTTATCTCCTCCAAATAAACCTGCAAAATTAATAATACTTAAATATATGCATGCGAGTGAACAGGTATCTCAATGGAATATGAACATAAAATTTAATTACCAAGTTGAGTAACATGAGATCGAATATCTTCGATGATGCTGATCAATTTCGAATTCTTAGATTTTGGTTTAAAGATTTCACTCGATAAGTTATTGTCAAGCAAATTCGGCAAACTAACTAAATTTAATATGAACTGAATAGAATCCAACATTTTGTTCAATACTTCAACAATTGGAAGACTAATGGGAAAATCAAATTTAACAATTTTTTCGATTGGATTTGTTGAATATCCTTTGACTATGCTGGCTGATTCTACAGTAGCTACTTTTGCATGGAAGGTAATTTCAAGTTGCTAAAAACAAAATGAACAATACATTTCTTGTGCATTCAAATCTTATCTGTAGACAAAGCTAATACTGTTATTTTAAAGATCTCATGAATAGTATGAGATAAAATTTAATACCTGAATAGTCTGTTGCACTCTTTCTAATTTCACATTGGAGTTCAATAAAGATGCAGAGAGTGCCAAAATTCGTGGATGTTCCTTCTTAGGATATTGTTCAAAAAGCTGCATGATTTGTCTCATAGGATGATCACTGACAGCTCTGTGACATTCATCAAACACTATTAAATTTATTCTGTTTAATGGCATGAAACCATGGGATACCAATTGAAGAAATATTTGTGAAGTCATCACTAGGACCTAAATTACATTGAATAATATACAATGTTTGCTATGCAAATAGTAATAAAATTATTCATTGAACTTAGAATATTTCATCATTCAAACAGCATAAATTTTGGTGTTGTGACGTTACACTATTTGTATTTTTAATGGTAATAAAATTCAACATACTTGATTCTGTTCAAACTCTAGCAACCAATATTCCATACTCCATGAATCAACATTCATATCACCAGTGTAGCCTTTACAGCTAAAACTTGTATGTCTTGCCAAATATCCACTTTGCTGTGTTACGAGCGCTACAGTATTGACAGCAAATATAGTACGTTTACCACCTTCGCTATATGGTCTAGAAAAACATTGGAAAATGATTAGGCTGGACTAATTAGATTGGCTGTCAGAAGTGTTCAAAAATATTTGATTAACATCTGTTATTAATTTTTGACAAAATTTGACGAATACTATGTTTTGTTCAAATGATTCCAATAGACAACATGATGTTAAGAACATACTTCTGAATATCTGCACTCATTTTCTTCAGCAGCATAGCTGCAATGAAAGTTTTCCCTGAACCTGTTGGTAAGTAAACTATTGTATTTTCTAATACTGCCTTTTCATACAAATCAACTTGGTAGGCTCTGGCAACAAACTCATCTGTTTCTGCCATTTTGATCTGTAACAAATACATAACATTATAATTGTTCAAATTTTCTTATTATTTTCCAGAACTTCAATCAACGATCACAATAATTTTTTAGGTAAAAAAAAGTCATGAAATCAACTAAAATATACTGTACAGGATATTTAATAGAAATAACTTATATACCTTGTCGAAACTATATTCTCCGCCTTCATTCAAAATATTATTTGATATTTTGTTTACGCCCGTCAAAATCCCAAATCAGTGAATTATAGGAAACTGATGATAAAGAATCACGGGAACTCCCGAACCCTTACCTTCCTTCCTTTCCTTATGGCTGTATCCCCAATGGGGGACATGTGCCAGACCCTTACCACAGACCCGGTTGATAGAATGTACAGAGATGAGTAGGGAGATGCACAACGCTCCGGTTTTAGGCGATACCAAAAGCATGGCGCTAAATCGTAGCGG